>LBLO01000980.1:0-13141 GCA_004354395.1 Chondrostereum purpureum | reverse complement strand
CCTTGCTTGAGAGCAAAGGTGTCGGTCGTAAGTCTTGAGCCTTATGTATCTTTGTTTTCATGTTATGCACAGGGTTCTTGTAATTGTATTTACTGCAAGTTGGTTCCGGAATGGGACCAAAGAATTAGAGTAATATCAATTGCATGTGTTGAGTGGGGAAGCAAATCAATTTCAAGAGTCAAGGATTCATGATCGGATGATCCTCAGCAAGCTGTATTTCGTGTCACGCGTGGGCCATTTTACCTCTTGGACTCTTACTACGACTCACATATTGTGGAAAATCTTGCTGCCTTATAATTGAAAGAACGATTCTCACGGGCTCTATTCTTGCTGATGAGAAACATATGATGAATACATATATCCCGATGGGCGGGATATTATGCATAACTATAGACTCGTGCGATGAGGCAATCAGTCTGGATGAGTCGCACATAACCAGCTGAGTGGTCGTTCTGGGAAATTTTGGTCAGCACATGTCCAGTATAAAAGCAAGGCAAATTTTCTTTGTTCAGCCAGAAAGAAGCCAGGAGCCTTTCCCTTTGACATGTCCAATCTGCCCACTGTCTCTCGCGAGTACTATTTGCCCAAGGTAAGTCCACAAATATGACGATTTCTCCGTCAAAGCTCTTACCAGGATCTATCGAAAGACAGGGTCAATTCACGACCTTGCTTTTCGTGAAAGCCCTATCCCTCCTCTTCAACCTGACCAGGTGTTACTTAAACATCATGCTGTTTCTCTACAATATCGCGACCTCATCGTTGCCAAAGGAACATACGCCAAAGGAACATCCATCAGCCAGTACGTCTGCTTCACGTAGCTCTTCTGGATCTCCTAACCAATCGCCCCAGAGCCGGTCCCAACTTAGTACCAGGCTCCGATGTGGCTGGCGAAGTCATAGCTGTAGGCGAGAACATCAGAACACTCAAAGTCGGTGACCGTGTCTGCCCAAACTTTTCACAAAAACATATCTATGGCGATCCGACACCAGAGACTCTCGCGGCTTGCCTTGGGGCTGCGAATGTTCAAGGCGTTCTTACTGAGTATAAGGTATTCTATCCTGAGGTATGGGCAACAGTTATGTTTTGTCTTCTACTACGGTGTTAAATATGAAATACTATGTAGGCCCTAGTCAAGATTCCTGATCATCTTTCATACGAGGAGGCATCCACCTTGCCGTGCGTCATTTTTTCATTCATATTTATGAGAAATAATATCCATTTTGTTCCTGTTAATGTTTAGATGTGCCACCCTCACTTCTTACAATGCATTAGTCGGCCCAATTCCTATCAAGGCGGGAGATGTAGTGCTCGTTCAAGGAACAGGTGGTGTTTCTATGTACATGCTTTTTAGTTGCCTTTCATACCTCACTCCTAATTCCGATTATTTTTCTAGCGCTGGTCTTCAGATTGCTATTGCATCTGGAGCTACCGTCATTGCGACATCTTCCTCTGACGACAAGCTTAAGATTGCGCAGAAGCTAGGGGCAAAACATCTTATTAACTACAAGACCATACCCGACTGGGATCAAGAGGTGTTGAAGGCTACTAATGGACGTGGTGTAGATCATGTCATTGAAGTCGGAGGCCAGGCGACGATTGAGAAATCTCTAAAGGCCGTGCGCATGGGAGGCCAGATCCATCTTGTCGGCTTTGTTGCTGGCTATGCGAAGGCAGATTTCGTCATTCCTGCGATTTCAAAGGCTGCTATCATCCGGGGAGTTCAAATTGGTTCTGTTGCACAGTACGTTGCCTCTTTCTATGCTCTCCGTAAGAGATATCCGTTTGAACTCCAGGCGTGTTTGTACTTTTGTAGGTTCAAGGATATGAATAAGCTATTCGAAGCGAACCCAGATGTTACGAGACCGGTCATCGACAAGGTGTTCTCGTTCAAAGATACTGTTCAAGCCTATGCATATCTGGAGTCGCAAGCACATGTCGGGAAAGTTGTAATCAAGGTCTCCGAATAAATCAGGGTGATAGTTCCAAATTCTATGTAGTATAGTAAGATGTACCACCAATATATTGTATTTTTCATAAAAAGACCCTTCTCTCTGAAAAGAGACCGTGTCATCTCCTCTGATTGTACGCAGATTCCATTATCTGGGATCGTGAAGCTTCGAAGATACCCAAACCAGATGGATGCAGGCATAGTTGCTTCTGTATCTCTGCACTTCTAAACGACACCCTTCTACTACCTTGATTGCCATTAAACAATAGGCTAGGTAGAATCGGGTAGTTTGGGTACTTAGTTTAGAGAGCATCTGTAGGTTTTTAGATGGACATAGGCATCCACCACGAGCTCCCTCAGAGTGTGTCCGTCTCCAAGGCTGCGTTCCTCACGAGTAGAGAGAGAGGATGAGGAGGCTGTCAGTAATACGATTCAGCGTAAGGCGGGAAAGGATAAAAGGGCGTGTATCCGATTACTACCCTCCAAAAACCGCCTCTGTGGACACGCAGAGAGCATGTGGGAACCAGTTGACATGCGATTGGCGATTCTCATAATTCCTAAGCATCTAGTAATCTAGGAACATCTCATTGTTTCAAGTAGATACGACCCTCATAAGGCCGCAAAGTGACCGCGTTGGACCTATCTTCCGCAGGGATATCGTAGTTCCCTAAGGTGTAACTAAAGCCTGTTAGGTCCACCTCGATGCTGGATATCTTTTCAGAGAAATTGAGCAAGACTAGGACTGCAGGGTCTTCGGTGTCTTTCGTAGAACGGGTGTAAGCAAACACTTGCTCATGATCTGGAAGAATCATCTTGAAACTGCCATAGATCTAGCAAGGTCATTTTGTTTGCATAAGGGAATTTCGAAATATGTTTGGGCTCACCAGAACTTCGTTTTGCTTTCTCAAAGCTAATGATTTCCTCCAGAAGGCATGGACGCTGTTTATTTCCTTCAATTGGGTAGCAGCATTCCATGTGGGGTAATCGTCGTTGACGCGCATCCACGGTGTTCCAGAAGTGAATCCTCCATGAGGGGAAGAGTCCCACTGAGCTTTGTGTAAGAACCTGGAAGCAGACAACATCCCAACCGACGTACTTGGATGGGGACTCGTGCATGGTCCCTAGCTTTCCTCTGTAGGCCGTCCAAAATGTCATCCATGTCTATTTGGTCTTCCTCCTTTCCAGTCTCTTTCTTTCGTCGCTCTAGTGTCCTACACACTCAATGAGATTTACGATGAAAATCCCTCGGAAGAGCAATTACTCACTGGTGATAATGGTTTTGAGAGGCCACATCCTTGTACTCTTCAATACTCCAAGATCTGGGGAAATTTCTCAAACCCAACTCTTCCCCTTGATAAACATACAAAGTTCCGGATTGTGTGATCTGCAATAATGCCAGCATTTTCGCTGATAAACTTCGTAATTCGTCAGTCGAATCATTTCCGAAGCGGGAAACTGATCGCGCTTGGTCGTGATTCTCGATGAATACTCTGGCGTATCAAGTTAAGAGCTAGTTAGGATCGGTATAGAGCTGAAGCAACCCACGCGTTCCAAAACCCTTGGTCACGTTTGAAATTTTGCCAGCGATTGACGATATCTTTGAATTCAGCCAGCTTCCAGGGACGATAGCCCAAGGGAGATTCATTTTCGGATGCGTCTTGGCCAGGAGCATCGACGTGCATCAGCTCGAATTGGAAGACCATGTTGAGCTCGTTATTTTCAGGAAGCGCATATGACGCCAAGACCTCGAGGTCGTGGGTGAAAGGCGTTTCTCCCACTGTGATCAAGTCATAGTCTACACCATCAGCTGAATGAATCGGAACGGTGAGCAACATTTGGGATACACACTGGATAACACCGTGTTCCTCATCTCTTTGATGTAATCGTGCACTCTTGGTCTAGTAAGGGATAGATTAAGAAGGGAAATGTTATATTTATGGTGATATATGTACCCATTAGCGTAGTACATCGCTGCCGCTTGATATTCTTGTGCTGGGTCGGAAACTGGGGCGTCGGGAAGACCATCTACTTTCGAAATCAGATTAATCACGTCCATCTACATATTGAAGTGGTCAGGATAAGAAAGTCTGCAACTGTAGCTAGAAAGGAAGTGCACCCTGAAGCCGTCGCATCCACGATCTAGCCAGAATTTCATCAAGTCCCAGACGGCTGAACGAACTTCAGAATTCTCCCAGTTCAAGTCGGGCTGCTTCGCAACATAAAGATGAAGATAATACTCCTCTGTTTCAGCGTCATAGTCCCAGGCAGAACCTAACAAACGCAGTCAGAGAATTTTCAGAGACAGGTTGTCAAATACAGCACCGCCAAAAACAGATCTCCAATTATTTGGAGGGATTCTATTGCCTTCAGAATCGTATTTTGGACTCCGCCAGATATACCATTCTCTCTTTGGGTTCTCGACTTTTGAGTTCTTGGATTCGGTGAACCATGCATGCTGTAGGATAGATGTGGCGTTCAGTCAAAATATGTTCCATACGGCAAATTTACCTCGTCTGAGGTATGATTGACGACTAGATCCATCCTGGGGGACTTCAGCTCTCAAATAATCAAATACACATGTGAGATCCGCACATCAACTTCATACCACGGTCATGAATTCCCTGCAGCAGTCTGTCCCAGTCATCCAAGGTTCCATAGCGAGGGTCAACATTGCGGTAGTCAGCTCTGTACACTGATCTGAGTTCGTGTACAACAAGAAACAAGACAATCATCATACATATCATATCCCATGTCGGCCAAAGGCGAAGGGTATATAGGTGAAAGCCATAAAACATCAACTCCAAGATCCTTGAGATAGTCGAGCTTGGAATGAATGCCGTTGAGATCCCCGAGACCATCGCCATTTGTATCGAGAAATGAGCTGGGATAAATCTGATAGACGACGCATTCCTTCCACCACACTCGATCCATGGCCATGGAGGTTCAAGAAAATGAGTGGGGATGCTCCAGAACACGTTATGAGACGATTAGTTTAGGCTTAATCAGCAGGACGCTTTTACAAGGATATCTTCTGCCGAGTCTTTATCGACTTTATCGATTGCTGAAGATTAAGGTAGCAGTGCCTTCATCGCAATGACCGCACGAGTAGCATTAAACATTCATGAGAGTGAGTGAAACGCTTGACGGCCNTCTACTAAGGCTTTTCCGAGTCGTCCCATTGCAACATTGCGCCAAGTGATGCAACCTTATTAGTCCCCTATAGTCAGTCAGAACTATTTCTATCGGATAATCGCGCATATACATGACAACCATCTTGGGGAAGTTGGATAAACGATTGTTTTCTCCCACTAATGACATGTCATGTTGGCCGGAAAGTACCATTTACTTTCAAATTCGCTCTTGGAAGATATGAGAGAAACATGGCCTCAAGTCCTGCGATCAAGCCTAGTCTGAAATGGGTTATTGACAGTCACCAAAAAATAAATGAGGTGCAAATTATTTGAAAGTACCAAACATCACTTGTACCCGCTTTTACCAGAGGTTTGCCAGTTCCAGAGGTGCTTCACGTTGTCGACGAGGGCATTGGGACTCAATCGTTGCCTCTCCGCTAACAATATAGATATGAGTATATCGTCAAAGACATCCTGTCCATCCGGGTTGATCTCGAGCTGCGACACCTGTACGGGTCGGTTGGCTCGGCGGAGCCCTTCCGCAGGGAAAAATTTGGCCAACACCTTACGTGTCCCTGTAACATAGCACTTCATTACATGACGATGAGATTCAGATAGAATATACGAGAAGGAATAACAGACCGTCCGTTGTCGCCCTTCCATGTCCCAAGTCAATTTGACTTTTCCAACTAGCCAATTCCAGATGCCTGTCTTATGGGAGCCGGTCTTTTGGAAGTGTGAAGCGATTTCATATTCGTTCCCTCGAATCATGAATGTTCCCGGGATATCAATGATACCCAATCTGTGAATAAGATCAGTATCAAACATTACCGACAGGAGAGTAAGGAATCTCACTGGAAATCTCCCACAAACTTTCCCTCTTCAGTAGCTCCTCGCCGAATGATAGTCTTGAATGCGAACGGCATAAAACAATTCATGTGTATCGAGATGTTGTATACGGGGCGCGTGTCTGGTGAATCCATGGGTGGTACGAGAATCATAGAATTAAATGTCAATTGGGAGAATGAGTACTTCATGGGCTTGGTTGGACGCCGAGACTGTTGATACCTGCAAGCTATGTTTGAATTGTCGGTATTAAACAGAGGTGTCAAGTTACCCACGCAGGTGGACTACCAAACGGTTCAGATTCCGATGCTGGCTCAGGGATTGTAAGAAGAGGTTCAAGTGGTGGTGGAGGCTGTTCCCAGCTCAAAACTATCTCGCCCCCATGGTTCACTGAGCCCTGACCAGAATCTTCTCGAGCGAGCCTGAGATAGAAGGTAAGTCTCAAGATACCTTTCCTTTGAGTTGGTATCGACTAGCTTACGTTGAGGTAGATGCCCCAAACGACACTTCTGAATAGTTTATTGTGCTAGCATAAATAGGTTGGAGTGCGGGGGTCCCCTCGTCCAGTAGGACCTCCTCTTCCTCAGGAGCCGAGTGGTATCTAAACGGCGTGGTTGAGTCATTGACTATATATTATAGAATAAAAGCCAGAAAATCATACTTACGAGGGAAGTGTGCTTGCAACGGACTCGGACGGCATTGTGCTCAGTAGTGGGCGTTGGGTTAAAACAAGCGGATACCGGGAGGAAATGCTGGTTCAACTTGAGTTCCTAAATATCATTTTCATTCACCCCCACCTTCAAGGCAGTGGTGATTAGGAGGGAAGCGGTGCGTATCAAGGAAACAAAAGATGAAGATTGAAAATGTCTTCAGGGGATTCATGGAAGTTTGGTGTTATGACGATGTCAGATGTGATAATTTATTTGTCCATGAAATCGTGCTACTATCAAGCTTGTAGAGCCCCGCACAGATTGTTTGCGTGTAGAATTGGTGTAGAGTTAGGACAGGAGAAAGGCTGAATGCGACCCTGGGTCAGGGGTAGGCCCGGACGTATGTTTGTTGCGCCACACTTGTCTGTACCTGTCTTCGTCACTTATTGAATAATGGATTTCACTACATAGTAGCATGAAATATTCAGAGCCTATCAAACTAGATCAGTATCTACACTCTCCCTGCTATTCCTTCATGACATCCCACTTCAACATCACTACACAATACAGCAATCCAGGGTCTTCTCCCACATCAGCGTCATGAATTTGGTCCCACTGGGCCGATTTCTGATTGTACTTTAGGCGCCCCTCAAAGACAGAGGGACCCATCCAACTAGTTTCTTCAATCTCGTTCTCAGCAGCACTTAGCTTCTTACCCCCTGAGATGTCGAATGTTTTCTTCCTCATGTTTTGCGCAATAGTAAGCAGCTGAGTGAATGTCTTCGCATTAGTATGGCGTAAGAAAGATACAGGTGGGAGCCTGGACAAACCTGATCCCTATCCCTCTCAATCGTTTCTAGTTCTACAACCAAGGTCTCCAAACGCTCAAAGGACTTCAAGCCTTGAGTCCAATCGTCTTTGATCAGCAAAGGTTTGTTGTTCTCCCAATACCACCAATCTGAATGCCTAATAGTGATCATCACTTCCCTTGGTTTGAAATCCTCCGCCAATCGCATACATTTGGCCGAAAAGTACCCCTCAAGCCACCACATCTGAGTGAAGAAGTGTATGATGCCGAGGTTATCCTTCGTCTCCTGGTTCATCATATAAGATATCTCGTCGAGGTCCCGTACATCAGGAGGCTTTCGTGGATCGCAGCCCCAGTATACATGTTCATGGGAAGAGATGGGGTGAAGATGTGCCTCGAGGTACACGAGCTTGCATGTCCTCAGTAATGAGGTATCTGTCTTCATAGGATATCTATATCCTGGACGAGAGTAGTACGAATCTTCTGGATAAGGAGCCTGGGATTTATCATAGAANCTTCGAAGAGCTAGAGCAAATATCTCGTTTCTGATTTCAGGTGCGATGTGGAACAGTGGAGACCCTTCCTGGAGGTCATAGGCCTGAGAGAAGGACACCGATAATGGAGTGGGTGGAAAAATAGTAGCTCTGGGGGTTTGAGGACCAGGNCTAGTATGGATGCGCCGTGCTCGTTGAGGTCGGACCATTGCAACTATGGAAAGAAGTGCAGCGCTGCTAGGTCCTTTATATACTTCTGCAACACGAGTCCATCACAAGGCAGTGTAATGACTAGGTCAATAGTCTCACGATACGGTACCAAATGATTTATTAGATTGCATTTCTGATCAAGAGAAAGCTTCTGGTGAAAGATACGAGGGTCCGAAACATATGAACTTCGTCTGCTGGGGCCACAGCATGCAAGATAGCGTATTGTCAGCGATGAAAATGCTGATGGTACGTCAATCGCTAACAAAACGCTAATAGTACCCTTTTCATAGGCGTAATGTTAGCGTATTGGCAATGCCAATTCGCTTTCCTGCACCTTGTGGGCGCTGAACTCAAACAGACTTAAATGTAAGAAGGCATGTGTTCCTGTGGCACAATTTACCCGGGTTTTATTCGTCTCACAAACTTCAATTACGCGAGCGCGAATTATGAAGTCACACCGCACTCGGAGTCGGTATTACTGAACTGCATCTTGTCCAACGACCACCATGAGCTCGAGCACCGCCCAATTAGAGGCCGCCACAAAAGGGTTTGACCTCTTATTCAGTAATGAAATCCAACAAGCCTTGGACGTTTTCAATTCTGAAGCAGATGAGTCGGCATTTCACTCGCTAGGCCATGGCGTATGTGTGTTTTTGGAGGCTGCAATGGGGATGGAGGCGCGTTTTCTAGCAAATTTCATACGCCGAGCTAATCCTAATATGCACTATATTCTCAGTCTACCAAAATGTCTGAAGCGAACAAGTCCCTGACGCGGGCGGAGGCTACCTCCAGAAAGCAAGCCAAATCCGCAAAGGCCAAGGATAGCCCGCATTTCCCACCTGGGACAGACATGGAAATATTGAATGCAGATGCAGTTATCTTACTAGGTATCACAAATGCTTTGAGGTTAGATGATAATCAACTCGCTTCGACGCTTAGAGCATTGACTTCCACTGTAGTGAATCATACATGGGTTATCTACAATGCCTGTACGTCGCATTGCTTATTTCTACTTTATCCGTATCCTCATTGTCTTTGTAGATACGCTCTCAATAAGCAAGTCCTTTTACCGCGAGTGTTTCTTCCATATGCTAACCTCGACCCTGTAGCGGACACTCCAAGTTCACAAAGTCTGTCCCTTGTATCACAATTCTATCGCCTGCTTACTTTATGAACACAGGCTCTATAAGACTGTCTTTCCGGCAGGTTTAGACGGATATAATACTCCTGCAACTACTCCGTCGGTCTCGCGGAGAACTTCGACTTCTAACCTCAGCCACCTGTCAACTGCCTCGTCACAGACCACGAAATCCAGCGGGTTCTTCGGTAGATGGGGAAACTCGTCTTCGCTGACTGTGCCTCAGGTAACGGGACCTATAACGCCTGAGGGACCCGTGGAAGAGATGATTGTTGCTGGAACGGCATTTGGTTACGGGCTCTTCAATTTAGTGTTCTCGCTACTACCCAAGAGAATTCAGTAGGTTCCCTTTTGTATCCTCGCGGACCATCGACTCATCGTATTCTAGGAGCCTGGTAGGCCTTTTTGGCTTCAAGCATGACCGGAAGCTGGCCTTGCAGGCGCTTGCGGTTTCTGCCGCAAAGAAAGATGTCCATTCCGTGTTTGCTGGGTCGGTACCTGACGTTCTCCGAGTCCTGCGGCGATACTGACAACATGCAGGCTCGTGCTGATGACTTATCATGGCGTAGTACTTCTTCTCTCCGGATGGCAAGCCGACGAGGCCCATATCCTCAAACAATACCGCGCTATCGTCGACGATGTTGATACACGGTACCCAACTGGCGCTTTGTGGATCCTGAATAGAGCCAAAATCCTTCGCATGTCGCATGACTCTGAAGGGGCTATCAGTGTTCTCCAGGAAGGCCTCAAAGCAGAGAGGAGGACGTTTGCGCAAGCTGATACACTTGTAAGAACATCTTCTCACCACAGGGTTTCGTCAAATGAATCAATTTTAGCTGGTGTTTGAACTCGCTTGGACGCTGCTTGGAGACCGAAGGTACCAGGAGGCGGCAGACATGTTCATACGCATGACAGAGTTGAATAGTTGGAGTCACCCGACCTACTATTTCATTGCCGCAGGTACGCGTTTTGCTCCATGTGGGTACCTATAGTTCATTGCTGATGTCTACTTTAGGATGTTATGTGTCTATCGGAAACCTAGACAAGGCTCAGCAACTGCTCGATTCCGTAGAAGAGCCCGATAAACAGAAGCAAGTGGGCGGGAAAGATCTACCAACGGAAGTGTTGATCAAGAAAAAANTGTCTGACCCTGTTCATCGTTTGGCTCCTTCGTGCTCACCTTTCTTGACAGTGAATTTCTATAGAGAGAAGCAGAAGAGGAGAGGGGGTGACGTGAAGCGCTTTGCAGAATGTATCAAGATCAGCCCAGCTGAAGAACTTGGAGTTTGTTCGTGTCTGTCCACTTTTTGTTTCTTTTCGCTGGCTCATAGCTCATCTTGAAGTCTGGAATACCCACTCGAGAGTGTCTAAAGCCGTTGCTGAGGCGCACATCGAAGAGTGGACTGCTATACCTCCCTCCGACTTAGACACCCCGGACGAACAGGCTCTTCGTTCTCTTCTTCTTGGAATCGTACACCGCACAGCAGGAGACCTCAAGCAATCGCGCACCTTCTTGGACGAAGCTATAATATTGCAACCTAAGATTACCACGAGCACTTGGATCGGGGGTGTAGCTGTCTTCGAACGCGTTGTTTTGGACTTGAAGGAGCAAGAGAACGAAGGGAAAGATGGTGACTGGGATCAAGTGCTAAAGAAAGCCAGCGAACAGTTGGATCAAGCCTTGGCACTCGCTCCAAACTCAGTCGATCTGAGCTCAAGATTAGATAGCAGAGTTGCAATGCTCCGAGATGAGATTGCTAATAAGCGGGAGATGCTTGGATTGAAGGCATAGAAAGGACGGTCACAAACAATTTATACAATGGACGGGGTATTGGTTCGTATAATGTGTATATAGAGATATTGTACTCCCTAAACTAGTGTTGATTTATCTCCTCACATCCGCTATTTACACTTTATAATGTGATTTCCCCTTGATCGTGGTCGACGAGAATTGTACCTCTAGCATATGATAGATAGATTTGCTTATTGAAATACGAGCACCTGTACAATTATTATATGACTACTCGGTTAGGGATGTCGTTCTCAATACTGTATTCTAAAGTCTGTTGCGCACGAAATGCTTTAGCAGTCACGTACATGAGAAGACGGAAGATATCACGTACACGATACCAGTCTACCGTGCGATCCCTCAGTTGAGGGCTGTTGATAAGTGCTTTCGTCAAACCAATGGGACGGAATCTACGGGGGTCGTGACTCGTTAATGATAAGAGAAGAGGTAGATTGATTTGTCTAGGGATATACCTCAACTCCAAATGATTGTCTCCTCCAGGTAGCGGTTCAGGACCAGTATTAGATGCAATAAGAAGCATAGTAGCATAGTCGTCTTCTCCATTGCTTCTACCNTTGCTTAGTCCCTTTTCAATCGCATGCTGCCTGAGCATAGCATCCGCTCCTTCTCCTAGATGTTCCCTCATAATATCCGTCAAATCGGACATCCGTAAGACATCAGCAGACACGAGTGACAGTCGCGCACCCGCCTCTTTATGATTGCGGGGTCGAAGACGTACAACCATAGCTAGATCATCTATATTCCGTGGATATTGCCAGAGTCGAAGGGCCATGACAGTAGTTGCAGTTAGAGTATATCCAAATCTCGCAGTAAACAGACGCAACCGTCTTCTCAGCGGTGTTTCTGGTCCTGCTTCAGCATTGTGACTTCCGGTTACTGCACAAGATGTTTTGTGGCGTTTCCAATCTTTCCCTGACGGCAACGTTATTCTATGGGATCGAGCTCAGAGGCAATGAGCGACATACGTTGACATTCTGTGCTCTGATTATTTTTGATATTAGGCTGACATTCAAACAGAATCAACGATCCAGACATACACAATACGCCACCGTCCTAATGAGAGAATTTGTGCGAATTTCAGGAAGGAAGACCATATCTACGGAGCATTGTACTTACTTGCATCGAGTACATTTCCGAAGGTTCTCAAAGTTAGAACATTCCGATATACCACAAGTCTTGGTGGGAAGGGAGTGATATGGTCGGGAAGGTTGCTCCAAGGGCATATCTGCCAATTGGATTACTATAGAACATATATTATACATTGATATTCCCGAGTATATTCAGTTCAAAGACCATACTTTGCTGGCGGAAGACTAGATTTCCTTCTCGAGCCGACATTGGGGCGTACGGTTCGCTTCCCAAGTGTAAGATGAGATTGAAGACTTGATGGTGGTACAAAGCCAAATGGCAGATTATAGAGTGCCCCGGTCCGACGATAAGATCAGTGCTACATACGGCACGCTACGGCACGGCGGTGTGCCCTGTAGCTTTCTTGAATTTACTGTGTTACTAAGTGGGAACGATACTCTCCTATGTAGTCCTATACTGTCTGCTACAGGTTTAGTCTGCTATTCATTGACGATATCAGTGCGTGGTCCAATTTTACTTCAAATTTCCTTTGTCGTCCAACACCTGGTAACCGCTCACCTTCAAATTTAAACCGCTGATGCATCGTTGCATTTCTAACACACCTTTCCCGCTTTCGGACGGCAGACATGGCCCAAAACAAGAAGGCCGACCAGTGCAGAGACTTCCATGGCCCTATTCCCCTCCACATAATTGATATCACACCTGCTGAAATCACTGCGTTTTTTGCTACCTTTCTTTGATAAGACAGGTAGAGACAGGTTGAAGACTGGCACATAAGACAGGTAAAGAAAGCTACCTTTCTTAAATGATTGGCGACGCGGCTGGAAGGATACAGACACGCAAATAAACTCTTGATTAGTTTACACCCATGAGAGTCCAGACTATACACTCGTTCTCCAATCGTTCTCTTCGGATGGTATATACAGATGTGTGACTGTTAACCAGATATAATACAATATTATTTATTTATTTGAATTACAGGTTTTCTAAATACTGGGGTGCGGCATGCCTCAAAAA
>LBLO01000098.1:0-51936 GCA_004354395.1 Chondrostereum purpureum | reverse complement strand
CTATAGATCAAGAGCTTAACCACAAATAGCGTGATTCGACACGATATTCTCTACAGTACATATTTCTATAATTCCTTATTCGTTCATCCTCCGTAAGGTCTGATTCTGAACTATCAGAAGGAGACTGTACAGTGTTTCGATGCGCTATGTGTTTGCTTTCATGTCAGCGACAAATCAATTAGATCGATCCAGTGCTCACTGGGATCGCCACATTCCGTTCGTGTGCCATACGGACGACCTTTGTGTTCACCATCAGCTAATTCATTGAATAGGAAACTGCTCTGTATCAGACACCCACCTCTCCAATAATAACTTCAACCTCTATTGCCTGATTTTTTTCTGCATCCAACAGCATACTAGGCTTGTGCGAGCTCTCAGGAACTTCATGAAGCTTCCTGGTGTTCTCGATCGTCGTCTTGGGTAAATTCGACGGCACACCATCTTCAGAGTCAGGAAATCCCAATGCACGAGCTATGTATGAAAAGCATGCTAGTGAGAAGAATCGATAAATATGGATTCAAGACATACCAAGGGTCACTAACTCGTCCAAAGTGGCTTCGATAGCTGGGATTGTGTACTGATTTATTAGTGCTGCAGTCCCAGCTGCGCTGTATGGTGTATATGGACCAGTAGCCTCGGTAGGAGGTGGCCTGAAGATCGCCGGCAGCGTATAGCTATTCCCTAGCATGTTAACAACCCGAGAGTTTTCGAAAAAGGTGCCTCAGTACCTGGTGAGCGTAGCCCAGGACGAGAAACCCAGGTTCCAAAAATTCTTTTTGAACTTGACTCTTTGAATTTCAGGTACTATAGAAACAGTACTTCCTCCCTTTTCAAGTAGAGCGCCTATACCTTCGAGGAGAGCGGATTCCTTTGCAGAATTGGTTTCTGTGGTATAATCGCCTGGCCTGTAGACCCCCAGAGAAATACGATCCTACTCAGCACATTATCAGTGGATCATCTCTCTAATGCTTTGAAGCACTAATTTTCTTACAAAATGATTATGTTGAACAATATTGGAGCCTACCAGATTTGTGCCTATCCACAAAGAAGTACTGATGATGTTAGGTTCGCCTCTGTTAAGCTGTTGCAGGGCTTGGTGAAGGTCTTTCTCGACATTGAGACCATTCTGGAGGAGAACATATACTGGTTGAGAGAATCTGTCCAAATACGAAGCACTAAGAAGGGGAGAGAGAATAGTGGATGTTTGAACAACATCGGGGACTGCTTTCGTGGTGACGAGAACGTAGTCGTAAGCTTGATCAGCAGCGCTCGCTACTGATGAGCAGACTATAGGGACAGAACTAGCATGATTATCTCCGCCGACGAGTCAACAAACTACTGACCTCGATCGGGTTTCCATCCTACGATCTCCCCATATTTGAGACTCTTGAAATGCATCCCTTCACCTTCGAGATATGTTAGTCGAATACAATACCATGAAAGTGGGGGGACCATACATACGATTAACGATATCATAGTTACTTCGCGCGACAGCAGTGACACGAGCAAGGCCGCTTCGCTTCAAGATGAGTGAATCTAGGCAAGTCTAAGAGGTACATAGAGTAATTCTCAGATGAGATAGGGTAATGCATCTTCTGCTCACATATTGCTCCAACGGCTCCAAACCCAACGAGAAGAACTTCTTTCATAGTGGATGTCGCGTAGGACTATGGACGCATCCAATGAAGTCCTGATATGACCCTGGACTTCAATCGCGGCCCGGGAGTCGGCCGAATGGAAATGTGGCGTCGAAATACACAAAACAAATTCCACTTCTACTGTAATAGCTCGGAGTGATATACATTGATAGCTTCTGTTCAGGAAATCTTTTTACAGAGAGTGTTTAGTTTACAAAGTGCCAATTATACAAGTTCCCGGATTTTTTTGTCTTCCTCAAAAGTCTTTTTAACCTGTGTCAAATCGTGTTCGCCATTAGCACAGTACTAGTTAGGCAGCATAGTCAATTACCTCTTCAAAGAAACTATCATCCAGTATGACACGCATTCCAACAGCGGCGAGCGCTTTAGATACGTCAAGTGTGGCCTTGTGTGCATCCTCTGTAGCAGCTGCTTCAGCAAATGCTGGTGTATGGTTTCCTCCATCTACGACGGTGGGGATGGCTAGCAGCAATGTCAAGTGTTAGCACCAAACTACAAGATCTATGTCTGTTTCCTGTCCCATAAACGTACCGAAACCGGGGTGAAGCGATGGGAGCTCTGATAATGTAATTGCTGATCAGGACTTCCAGCTGGATGTACAAATCAAGAGTGAACGTACCGTAGGTTATGTTTCCCTAATTCACTTTGATTTCAGAAGTATGCTGACTACTTGTGATGAACGGGTACTGACGAAGTCGGTTGAAGCATTCTTGATGCCCCAGTCATAATCAATACCTCCATACCTGCTGCGAACGACCCGCGCCACTTCATCCCCTGCGTGTAGACCAATGAGATATTGAGCGGGAAAGGCAATCCATTCTACGCTCACCTAGGGCTTTATTCTGCCGTATATCACTGTGCGGTTCAATGACTTCAGTCTTTCGTTCACATCCTGTTGCAAGTGCAGCAGCCCTGTTACAATAAACTACTTCATGAGTTCAACAGATAGCAGACAAAGATCAGATAGACCTACTCGAAACAAGGTAGCACTCGCTTCACTCCGACTTCAACTTCAGCCNGAGTTGGGGCCCGTACGAGAGATCTGTGTAGTAAGTCTATACAAATATACTTTGCCACAGAAAGACGCCACAAAACCTACTTATACTTGGCATAGTCAGGAATGACTGTGAAGGATACCAAAGGATCAGTGTTATGCAAGGGAGAGCCCATGAAATCAGCGCTCACTGTTGACAGCCCAGTCTTTCCCCTCGAATGTACTGTGAACTCGATAAGTAGGTTTGAGCTGTTGGCGCAACGTTGCGATGCCTGTATAGGCTAATACAGCAGCGTCTAGAGCATTTCTACCTTCCCAAGGAGAAAGAGCTGCATGCGCCCTGCATGAACCTGGGTCACTGAAGGTTTCCGAGAGGTGACAATCGTTGCGTACGTATGTCCGAAGTATTCTGTCGTGATGGCCTGGAGAGCGAGAGAACTACTCAGAGAGACAGAAGCCTGCGGTCCGGGAGCAGGATGGCACCTGCACAATGGCGGGGAATGTCAGGAATCTGGTGCTATTAGAACCACATTTGGACATACATTAGGCAAACATCCATCTCAGCATATGCACCTTTGTCAAAGAGAGCAATTTTACCTCCGCCGCCTTCTTCAGCTGCTCAAATAATGTTAGCATATAATTATAATGCAGATCTATGGGAATTTAACGAACCTGGAGTCCCAAGAAGTTGTACGGTCCCAGAGATCTGGAACTGTTCGAGAGCAGTCTTAATCGCGCAAGCAACTGCGACTCCGGCAATAGCAATGAGGTTGTGACCGCATGCATGTCCGATTCCTTTTAGAGCATCCATCTAGTTGGGATTTATATCAAACCAATTTGGGAAAGGAGTCCAGCCAAACTTGAACATACCTCGGAGTTGACACCAACGACGCGTCCACCTTGGCCATAGGTGTAGGTGGCTAGCCAAGCCGTGGATAGAAGATGGTGTTTCTTGACTTTAAACCCATGCTTGCTCATGAAATCGGAAAGCACATCGTGGGCATGCCTATCTTTCCAGGACCTATTAGTTGGAAAGGGACGAAGATGTGCAAAGGCTTACGTTTCCTCGTATCCCAGTTCAGGGTGTGCTTAGTGTAAGCATATTGATCATTACTTTAGCGGCAGATTTCACTCTGATTTGTTCCCTCACCATGGATATCTAGACTGAGAGACCGCAACTCCTCATCCAACTCGCTGATCCTTCCCTCGATTGCATCCAAAACGTCTGGCCGGAATATATCACTCCCCGGACTCTCAGGAAGACGCTGATACGTGTCTTCTGGACGCCATGGTTGTGTCCCCGATGCGTTGGCAGATGCCATGTTACGACCTCTTTTGAATTGCGAGAGAGGGGAGACAAGGTGGAACAAATGATTTCTCTGAGGTGATTGTTTGACGTCAGACTGTTTGTACAGACCACGAATCAGAATCATTCGGTTTTGGACATTTCATCTCGGTATCACAGTAGTGAGACACGATTAACTTTAGGGGGAGTCTATGTGAAATTTTAGCTGTATCTTGAGCGGACTTGTAACCCTAAGGTAGCGTGAAAAATGGGAATCATGACGTCCATCCATCTCGTTTGGCATGCCAATGGATGGTTTTGCGCGCTCTTCGTCCATTCTTCTTGGCACTTGTCATTCACTTCGATGAATTTTCATGGAAATAATGCGTACAACTATGTTAGAACCAATATACAAATCTAAAGGATAGAACAATGCCAAGTAAAAGCTAGAATACACCGGAACTACAATTACAACATAACGCCCCGCAAAATCCCTGAGGCTCATCGTACATTCGAGAGTCTCTGCTTCTCTGCAAAGTCCACATGTGCGAACCAAGCGCCTCCAATCAGCGTCAATAATATTCCTAACCCGTTCGTCAAAGAAATGGAGATGTTGAACATCATCACCGCGCACAAGATCGTTAAGACCTGCTTCACGTTCCCTACGAAAACCTGAATAAGAACAACAGAAAGGATGGAAGGGATGCCTAAACCGGATTACCTGCGACAGTCATTGCTAATGCCCCAACCCTTTTGTTAGCGCTGAAGCTCACAACGTTAAGCCCAAATGCGATGCATCCGTTCATGCATAGAGCAAGGACCTTGTACGAAGTCATTTGGAGAGTGGCGTATTGCCTTACGCGAGCCAACTCCCCCGTGAACAATGCCAAGAGGATGCATTGAATGAATGCGAGGGGAGATAACAGGTGCAAAAGATCCAGAGGATGAAGCCGAGGAAGAGACATGAACTGGAGATTCCGGCCTATTGGCTGTTTTGACTTCGAATCGGCCGTAGATGGCGAAGTGGAGGTAGGTTGCGACTGAAGAAGGTTGGTGAGAATCGTCTTGAGAGCGGCCAACAGGGTACCCAGAAGGGTAAGAAATAATCCCCATGGAGTGCAATAGTAGTCGCCATATGTACTTGGAGAAGGCTAGGTTAAGTAATTGAGTGCCGGATAGATTCTGGAGCGATAACGTACGCAAGGCCTACACCAACAATCACAGGAGTGAGGGCGATGATTTTTCCTCGACTACTTCGCCGACCTAGGAAACATGTATAGATGATGACAGTGAAGATAGGTGTTGCGGCGCGAACAACCTGGTGGAACTATGGAGGATTGAAGTATTAGACTATATCGAGGTGGAAGGTAGACATTGAAGGTCACATACAGCAACAGTGACGAGTTGAAGAGATACGTTGCTGACAGCGATGTTGACAGCGTAAAGACTGCTAAATGCAACGAGGACGATGGTCTCTCTCGCGTTCAGCTTAGAAGGCGTGTACACTCCACGTCGAGCAAGTACGGAGCCGCCGAGGGTACCAAAGAGAGCATGTAGAGCAGTGAGGGTGTAAGGAAATGGAAACCGGACCAAGACAACTTTATTGAAGAGTGTAAGAGAAAGGTTGAAAGAGAAATAGAGAGCCAGCCAGAACATTGAGGAGTCCTGAAATCTAGAGAGATATGAATGAAATGGGAATGGGCTATTGTATGCATCTAGGTTTNGAGAGGAAAAAGAAGGTAGGATGGCGCTCTCTGAAGTGGCAGAGGTAGGTGTAGGCGGAGGAGATGAGATGGATAGTGAACGAGGTGGATATTTCCTAGGATGTAGAATGGAAACACGTGAATTTCTCTTCGATGTCAGTTTCCGTGGGCGGGGGAGTTGTACAGTCATGGGAGTATCATTGAAGGTCCCAGAGGTATCGGAGTCGCGAAGATGATCCTGTTTTAAGTCTTGCGACAGTTCACACGGTTGAATGTCCTGATGCCGAGGATCTGAATGTTCATGTGTCGTAATAGTAGCAGTTTGTATCTTCGGCGGGTGGGCGCTATCAGGCTGATTGCGGGTCCAAGAAGTACGCCTCGATGGGAGCACGGCCGGGAAAGATCTATGTCTAGGGGATAATGCGGGCGGACGAAGCGTTGGAGAGACAGCCATGAAAAAAAAANCAGTAGACGCCAGCCAGGTCGCTGCGCCCAAAAGTTCAAGAAAGGCGAGGCAAGATGAGCGCAAGAAGCAAGGATAAATACAAGTCTCAGTTCTAGAATCGAGTCCCGTCTCAGAATAAGTCCGGCTTCTCCGTCATCGCTGACGCGCCACAGGACCGGGGTGTAATCATGTAAAGTCATAACGCGTGACACGCGTCGCCATTGTTCTCGGCCTCCACCATCTCCCCTAATTACATTACCACTCTCATGGACTCGTCAGGCCCAAGCACCCTCATAGCATCGAGGAAGAGAGACGCCTCTGAGCTTCCTGCTGATCTGCTTCAGCCTGACCCAAAGAGAATAAAACCTGGAATTCCGCCATTCAAAGACAAAAAGCGCCGAAAGAAGAAGAAGAAAAAGCAGTCAATCGTCACCCCAATAACTCCTATTCAATCTACCAGTCGCCAGAAGCAGTCTACCACCCCTCATCCTGCTGGCCCTGCCCCAGTCGCTGTCTCACAGGATACCGAAACAGCCGCGGAGACTCCCCAGAATATACCAACAGTTAGCCTTCTTCCTTTTCGTGTATATCGTGTGATGCATTTTTCTAACTAGTAGTGCCAGATTTTGTCCGGGGAGATTCAGCAAGGGATGTCGAAACCACCTGACGCCCAAGAGGATACAGTCAAGCGACTTACCAGTGAAATAAATACTCAGACTATTGTTGGTCCCGTCCTCTTGCCCGCTATACGTATTCTAACTTGATCCTATAGCTCTTGAAACAGCACGACAACTTTTTCACGCATGTGCAGCAGTCCTTAACCTGTCAAATCTGTCTCGACCTCCTTTTTAAACCTTTTGCGATGTCACCCTGCGGCCACGTAGCTTGTTACGATTGCATCGTCAGCTGGTTTACAGCTCCTTCTCAAGAGCATCCAGGTCAACAGCCTCCTACTTTCATTCACAAACGGAAAACCTGTCCCCATTGCCGAGTGGTTGTTCGCGATCGGCCAGTTGAAGTTTGGACCATCAAGTCTATGGTCTCATCACTCGTTGAAAGCGGGATGCTGTCCAATGGTATCTCTACATCTTCTGGAACTGTTCCCGGAGATCCCTGGAAAAATATCTTCCGAGCGCCTTATTCTGACGCGCACAATGCTACTGTCGATCGGAACATACCTGTTGATGACATTGGGATGTATGATGAGGAGGATGGTGGGGTTTATCGATGTCTTGATTGTATGCACGAGATTTGGGATGGTATATGCACTGGGTGTCACCGTGTATATCCTGCCCACGACGATCTTCCCGACCCGGCTCACGATTTTGCTCTCGACCTCTGGCAGCGGCTGGGAGATATGGATAGTGAAGTCGATGAGGATGAGGATGATGAAGATTTCCCTCTGGTGCCCGATCTTAATGGCATTCATAGACACGAGCATGATGGATACTTGGCTCATTGGGCCTTCCCCTTGTTCGAGAGGCATAGGGAGGATTCAGATTCAGAAGGAGACTACGAAGGGAGTTTCATTGATGATGATGACGACGATCACTTCCCTGAACCACAAAGACGACCTGAAGTGATTGACCTGGCCACCGACGACGAGGATGAGTACCGACATTCACCCCCACGACGACGACACTCCTTGGTTGATCTTACAGGCTCTGATGCTGTGTCAGTGAGTAGTGACGAAGATATCATCCAGGATATGCCAGGGCGTGGAAGGAACTCCAGGAGACCCAATCGTATACATACCATCATCGATGACAGCGAAGAGGAAGATGGAGCAGTTGTCGATGATGATGAAGAGGAAGCCAGGAACGACTTCAATGAAGGCGACTCTGAGGAGGATGACTTTCTCCCTGGTCCTGCAAGACGCAATATGATTGTGTTCGAGGATGACTACGAAGGGTTGAACGGGGGCAATGAGAGCGACGATGGATCGGCAGTAGAGGAATACGAGAACGACGACTTTTAAACAATTAATATGTAACTAGTTTTGAATATGTTGATGTTCTCGTTGCCCACTTTAACATTCAAGGAACCCTAAGCAACGTTGCACTGATTGTTAGGAGTTGATAGTAATATGATAACCGGAACGCGTTCAGAACAAGTCTCCAAGTATCCCGTAGATCGTCAACTTATAGTGAATTGTGACATGTCACTTCCTATACACATAACTTCCATGACCTCGCGTCAAACGCGTCGAAATGTTGCTGAACTGCTGGTCGTCGGTCTCCTATTTCATGTCGTATTCATTGGGTCTGTGTTCGACTGCTATTTTACGAGCCCGGTAGTCCATGGAATGGAAAGATTTAGTCTTGACAGACCGGAAGCGAAGCGTCTCGTCCTGATCGTCGGTAATGCTGCCAAACTGCCCCTTCAGCACCACCTTCAACCTAAATAAAATGCAGGAGATGGGCTTCGTGCGGACCTGTTGTTCCAAAAGAATGGCTTCCCCGACATACCGGAGAGTCCAGATGTGGTTGCGCCGTACTTGAGATCAATTGTCGAGACACGGGGAGCCTTTGGAGTGTCTCATACGCGTGTTCCCACTGAGAGTAGGCCTGGTCACGTAGCTATCATTGGTGCGCACTATCCAGTAACTTCAGTCTTCTTTGTATCAATGTCATTCCTAAGGCGGAATGTATGAAGATGTGTCTGCCGTTACCAAGGTACATCAATCATCTGTATACCTGGTTGAGCCAACTCACAACATATTATAGGGATGGAAGACCAATCCGGTAGGCTCTCACAATTCTGCCATTGTCAACTTAATCTTACCACCTAAGCATAGGTGGATTTTGACTCCGTCTTCAACCAGTCCGAGGCAACCTTTGCATTTGGTTCTCCGGACATTTTACCCATGTTCTCTCGGGGTGCAATACCAGGAAAGGTCAAGACATGGTGTTATGACGAAGATGACGAGGATTTTACCAAAGGTGCATCGACTGAATGCCTAATGGCAAAGCCAGATGCTAACGTCGTTCCAAGATGCTACCGCCCTCGATATCTGGGTTCTTGACCATCTCCGTGAACTCTTTCACAATGCCACTGTGGAACCTACCCTGGACAGACAGTTACATTCGGAGAAGATCATTTTCTTTCTACACTTGCTTGGGTTGGACACAACGGGCCACTCGTACCGTCCCCACTCCCCGGTGGCTAACCGATACAATTTAACCGTCGGAATATTTTCTCATACTGCTTACAGGAATACATGAACAACATACGAGTCGTAGACGATATCGTGCGCCAGACGGAAACCCTGTTCTCAGAGTTCTATGGAGATGATGACACTAGTTTCGTTTTCACGGCGGACCATGGCATGTCTGTAATAGGAAATCATGGTGATGGAGGTAAGGAGGGACCTTAGTTGGGATCTTTCTGGGTTTCTAGGAGACTAACGTTTTGTGCTTCCCTGGAGATCCTGATAATACTCGTACGCCACTCATAGCCTGGGGTAAAGGTGTCCGAGGACCATTGCCGGACACTTTTCCGTCCTCTCATGACTCGTACTCGTTACCGTGGGGTCTTGGTAGCATCTTTCGTCGAGATGTTGAGCAGGCAGACATCGCTCCTTTGATGGCGTCGTTGGTTGGTATCCCATGGCCTGTCAATTCGGTGGGTGTCCTGCCCGATGTAGACGCCTCAGTTCCTGGTTATCTATCCCCTCGAGATGGAGATAGGACGATCGCACATGCAGCCAATATTAATGCGAAGGTTTGTTCTAATTTTATCTTGTGACGTACTTTTCTCATTGAAGCGTAATCCAGACTATCCTTGAGCATTACCGAGTCAAACATCGTGAGCAGCAAGCTTGTCTCTCGACTATATCTAGACTTGCTAATTCGTATCTCATCACTAGAGATGAAGCAAAACCATGCCATCTTCTACCGCCCATTTCCTGATTTGTCTGATGGGTACAATGAGATAAACCCTGGAGCAAAGCAGATCTCAGAGATCGAGGGACATATTTCGGCTGAGAACTGGTCTCTGGCTCGCCTTGCGTCTCAAAAACTTATCCGCCACAGTCTTGCAGGGTTGTACTATCTCCAAACATACCAACGGACTATGATTAGAGTCATTGTGACCTTCGCGTACGTTGGGTGGATGGCGTATGCCTCGCTGTTTGTTTTCCCGCCCTCTAACCCTATCGTCCATTCGAATCTCCTCACTGTTTCAAATATCATTACGTGGGGCACTCTCTTGTCATTTTGGATCCTCTTTGCGATCCAAAACGATCCCTGGTCTTACTACATCTATGTCGCATTCCCGTGTTACTTTTGGAATCAATTCTGGAAGCAAGCAATTGTGTTTTTCCCATTGAAGGCCAACTTGAAACCAACAATCTCCCAAGGAACGCGATGGTTGATGTATGGTCTTCTTACGCTGGGAGCTCTTTTCGCCATGGTGGTTCGTATCCCTGACCTTGCCCCGTGCTGAGGGATAGACTAATCAATCACCTAGATCGGTTTCACGCATAGGATCGTCTGGACCTTGGCGTTCCTGGTTATTGGAACGATTTATCCTCTTGGGTGGCCAAAGATAATCTTGAAGCAGAACTTCGGCACGGTTTTGATGTGGACTTTTTCATGTCTATCTATGGCAGTTTTCCCATTATTAAATGTGAATAAGACGGAGAGTGTATGTGCAATGTGAATTCTGTCTTTATATTGGCCAAAATATTGTTGCTGACAAGTGGTTTGCAGTCTCTGCGGTGGTGCCCTCATGCTTCTGGTAGGCTTCTGCTATGCCATTTCCAGGATTCGTAGTAGTGGTCGTCAAGCTAGCTTCGAACTGTATCTCATCTCCTTCCAAGTATGATGGCTGGCTCTAGATGTCTTCCGCTTGGTCTCACTGGTCTTTGTAGCTTGCCCTTATTATGGCAACTATGGTCGTCACCTGGAGCTCTGTCGACCATCTGCAAAATAAACTTGGACTTCCGCGAGCAAACCAGATTTTCGGTTGGATACTCTTTGGTGCGTGCAACCGTAGTAGAGTGCCACAACCGCCTTTCTGATACTAAAAGACCGTAATAGGTGCCGCGTCGTTAACGCCTTTCTATTCCCCGGTCAAGCATAGTTCTGTGACATCAAAATTAAGCATGTACTTCCTCGCATTTTCCCCATGTTTCGTCATTCTTTCTATCAGCGTAGAGGGTCTGTTCTATGTGATGTTCTCCCTTACTCTGTATAGTTGGTTACAAGTGGAAACGATGCTTCGTGGTCATCGCAGTGGACATATCGAGAAAGAGTACCATTTTCAGCCCGATGATGTTAGGATCGTCTTATTCTTTCTGCTGTTCGTACACGCTGGATTTTTCGGTACGGGAAAGTAAGCTGGATCATTCTTGTCCTTGTCTCCTCTTTTCTAAACGTAAACCTCTCGCCGCAGTGTGGCATCCATCTCGTGAGTGAATATTTATAAGTGGCTCTCCAAGAAGTTAATGGCCTGGTTTCAGATCCTTTTACCTGTCTCCTGTGTATCGGTTAATCCCCGTCTTCAATCCCTTTTTCATGGCGGCACTTCTGGTAAGTTTGACATCGGACTCTGTAAATGAAAATATCGACATCCACTACAGATATTCAAGATAGTAGCACCCTATGTCATCCTCTCGGTGGTGTTCGCAGCACTAAATCACGCCCTCCGTCTTCCACCATTCTCCCTCTTCCTTCTTGCCCTAACGTTGACGGATGGTAAGTTATTCTTTGCCTGATAAACGGCTCCCGATCCTAAAGGCCTAATCTGCCGTAGTGATGACATTAGCTTTCTTTTTCCGAGTATTAGATACGGGTAATTATCTTTCACCTATGCTGCATTGCCGAGTCTGATACCATAATTATCAAGGATCGTGGCTCGAAATAGGCCAGACTATCAGTTTCTTTTGTATCGCTTCTTTGCTGCAGGTCTGGTCAGGAGGAATCTGTGCGGCGGGAGAATATCTCATGGCTAATGTGTTCATTGCTGAACCAAAAACTCATATTGAGTAGAAGCTACTTATATGCCGAGGATTCGCTCAACATCATCTTCTAAACCTGTTGATGCGGCTGGTGCGGTGCCGTCTCAGTACACCCCCTGCAACATGCTTCACGTTATTTGATGCGCTAATTAGTAATAACACTTGGGAAGGGACACTGAAACAATAGAACTTGCCTTTGATGCGTCCCTCCATCATTCTGTATTCTGGGCAGGAGGGACACGGGCACGGGAGGAATTCAGCCTTCATTCAGGGTCCATCGAAGCATAGTCGATACGGCAATTCTATAGATACGGTATAAGTTAATAGGAGCACAATGGATTGGGACTGGTACTATCGATAGCAAACAACAAATACAATAAATAATGTAAGGGTGGGGGTTTCGTGGCGGTCATGATCTCATGTTGGACGCGTAGATGGTCGCGCCCCGTCATGGTGGCATACTCATGTTGGACGATTGAAGGACGGCGTTGTTCAGGACATCATATCCTGGCATCATATGATGCATACGTTTTCTGGCTGGAAGAGCCGTCATGTCCTGGAACCGTAACGTGAGAATGGGGGTACTGGGTAAGACTAATGGAGCATACTTCGCATGCGTATTGTCCATCTGTAGGAGGGGATCTTAGTATTGAAAAGATAATCGGTGGAAATAGGCCGCAGACCTGGCATTTGTGGAGCAGTCTCCCAAGTGCGCGAGTGCTTGCGTCCCATTGAACGATCCTGCGTATGTTGAGCCAGAGACTGAATGGGTGTTGAGTGGAGGCACATTGACGATTAGAGAAACGGGGTTTACCTCTAAATGAGCCACTGGGTCGGAAGAGTAGACAGATTGAGGATCAGTGGGGGCTTCAGCCCAGGAATCCATCGTCTTCATCGGCTGTCGGGCTTTTAGATCGTTAGGACTCTGTATGCAAAATGATATTAGCATTATTCCACTCGAAGAAAAAATCCAGGGTTTCTTACCTCGACATGGTATCTTGCCGCTGCAACCTGATGGTCATCAGAGACTGACGATTGCCTGGAGGGCTGTTCTAAGGAACGTATATAAGGTCTTGCAAGAAAAGTCAAGATAAAATGCAAGCTTTACCGGCAGCAGCCTGATTCATAGACAAAAGCGCAGACACTAGGAACTGGGTCGAATGGTTGGAAGGCATGAAGTCAATATAACGACTTACTTACGTCGTCGCGTCTTCTCTCTGCTGCTGCGACGGCCTGACGTGCTTGGCGTTCTACATCCAAACAAGCAGTGTATCGAAGAAACGCGTCTTGTGTATCCTTTTGAGCTCTTGTTAGAGAGGCACGAGAAATCTGGAGAGCTTGCTCTTCGTAGTCCGTAAGTGTATAGGTAAATGAGTGGTACAACGAACACGTACTCGACGTGCTAGCTTCTTGGGCCAAATTTTCATGAGAGCGCAAGATCGGCGACTCAGAGGTGCGTGATGAATGCATTAATGTGCTGCTGGAACCTTCGGAGGGGTCTAATAATCATAAATCGGTTGGGACATTGGTGCTACTGCTACTCACCGATAACTGCACCATGTGTTTGGTCCAGGTAACCATCTGAAGGTTCAGGAGAGGCTGATCCTCCCGTTGTCGACATATCGTGGTAGGTGTATGCGACATCGGTAGACCCACCACCATTGCGAAGTCGGGGATTGTGAGGCACGCCAGACGCCTGCCGCTCAATAAATTTGCGGAGGAATGTGAGCTCGAGCTCGTCAGGCATAACATAAGGTGGTCCAACGATGTCCCCCTTCTGCATGAGCAATTCAAGATGCGACATAGTCTTGTCTTTTAATTGCTGAAGCCACTCGTGCAGCTCCATATGATCTTGGTCAGCTCGCGCGTCGTAATCCTGCCGTCTACGAGCTTTGCGCCAATATGTTTTGGTTAATTTTAAAGCCCGGTTGACTTCATTGTCTAATGTGCGATACCAATCGCTGGCTTGTCGATTTAATCGTACGGCCAATACACCAGGTTGTACGCGTAATTGCAAAACACAGCGGCCTTCCCTATCGGGAGGACCGAGGACACCTTTCTGTCCTTGGTTGCCGCGAGTCGCGCCGCGGGAGACATTACCCAATTCGGGCCAGGGCAGATCATCTGAGGTAGCCATGTTGAGATTTTAAAAGCGAGGGAGAGATGATGGGGAGGAGCAAGAGGCAGTATGTGCTAATACCCGAGCTGGGGAAAAATATAAGAAACAAACGGGCGACATCGAGTAAAGCTGAAGCTTTACGGGTTTTAAACTCCAGGCATCAGTTGACCTAGTGATGGCTTCGACATGATGTGGTTCGCGAAAGGCACTGCCCACAAGTCCCTGATGGAGCTCACAATCAATCCGACATTTATGCACTTGTCGTTGCTAACCTCCACTCGCCGTCCCCAAGTATAGATCCCCGTGGACCGTCAGACCGTTAGTGAGAGAGAGGAGCATCCTCAAACACTGTGATACCCTCCTGATGGGAACCTGATTCCATCCACACATCTGGGAAGACATGCCACCCATGTCCTAAACATGCTGCAGTTTATCAATGTTCCCGGATCAACCCATGTAATGGACCAGGAACACAACTTCTTTCCGCCGGGCGGACATTCGCATCCCGTACTGTTTTGATTGCTACTGACGCCGCGACTTCTGAGCTCTTCTGAGAGGTGGCGAGATAATATTGTTCCTGAAGATATGTGCAGAGTAATGAAATAAAGAATGTGATATGATTGAAGCGTATTCTAGTATGTTTACTTATGTCTCGAAGTTTACGCCTTGTGCAAGGGGGGCGGCATCTGAAAAGTTTACTGCAGTAGTTGTGTCAGTCCCTGACCTGTCTTGGATGAAGCAAAGAACCACGAACGAGTGCATGCGCTCCATCTCACATATTGCTTCCAAGCATCGCCTCCAGATTCGCGTCCCCTATGATGGATGCAAAAATTGTGGATGTTAGTTTCTGACAATGAGTTGATGTAGTTTTCTCCTTACCATCCGGTACTCTGTACAAGACGGGTGTGTTATAAATATCGATTGTTCGACTGCATCTTCAAAGAAACCCACCTTGTTTCCGCCAAAGGCTAGAGGGGATGTAGCAATGAGCACGCAGGAGGCATGACGGATAGATCAAGAGAACGTACCTGCTCCAATTTCAGCGCCACTGGTGCCCACATTAACCTAGTGTCCGTCAACGTCTGTATACACAATTGTAGGAATGATTAATTGTGAAACTTACATTGACTATCCCAGCGTCCGAGCCGTTAGGGCCTATCCATTTACCCATATTCCGAATGTCCCGTGTCCACAGGCTGCTGGAAAGACCCTGAATGGATACAAGACGTCGGAAATTGAGCATAGAACAAATCGTAAGAAAGCCTTACCTGTGGGACAGAGTTATTCCACTCTATTGCTTGTTCCAGTTTGTCGAAGATTGCGACATTTAATATGGGCGCAAAGACCTCCTTGCTCCAGATTCGATCGGACATATTAACCTGTTTCGGAATGGCGATGGTGGNCTGTACGAAGTTCCCCGCATTGAGATGGGCATCACGATATTTCGTCCCGCCCGACAAGATCTCGGCGTCGGTGGTACGTAAATGTTGAATAGCCTCGTCATAGATCCCTACTGCCACCGAAGTATGCAGTGGACCTAAAAGAGTTTTGTCGTTCAGAGGGTCTCCAGGGCGTACCGTTGCATAGAGTTTCGTAAGCTTCTGTAGAAATTCAGTGGCGACGTTCTTGTGTAAGAACAGNCTCCGGGTCGACGTGCACCTTTGCCCAGCCGTTCCTACGGCTCCGAAGAAAACTGCAGGTACTGCGAGGGAAAGGTCCGCATCGGGCATAACGATGGAGGCTTGACACGGAACCAAAAATAAATACCCCTTGTCGATATGCTTGGAACGTGATTGACACACCATTATTTCCTCCCAATTCGAGGATTGTC
The DNA here is from genome assembly GCA_004354395.1 of Chondrostereum purpureum. NCBI lineage: Eukaryota > Fungi > Basidiomycota > Agaricomycetes > Agaricales > Cyphellaceae > Chondrostereum > Chondrostereum purpureum. Next base: position 35,939 of record LBLO01000098.1, on the reverse strand, counting down.
TTTCCAAATCTGGACATGACATTCTTTCCAACAATGCGACCCACACGCTCGCTCCCTGTGAAAGAGACTGACAATAGTGTACTTAGAGTAGTATGAGAGTTCAGATGAGAAGGAGCCGCACCAAGCTCAACACCACGATCTTCCACGACAGCCTCCCCAATAGCGGTACCGCCGGTGACCAATCCTGCGACAGCCCCTGGAATACCATTCTTTTCCAGCACCTTTGCTATGAGAGATGTGACAGCAATAGAGCAAAGAGGTGTAGTTGGAGATGGTTTCCAAATAGTCGCGTTGCCGGCTGCTAGAGACAGAGCCAAGTTCCTAGGTAATATGCTCAGTCGGGAAGCGGTTTACGATAGTCCAACCTTTTACCATCCATAGACCGCTACAGGAAAGTTGAATGCGGATAGGACTGCGACTACGCCAAGGGGATTCGGCACTGGGTGATGTAGATGTATTAACAAAAAAAAAATGCAACCTATGGATACCATGTCAATTACCTTCCAAGATGGAGTGCCCCGGCCGCTCTGAAGAAACGACGCGACCATTCATCATTCTTGACAGACCAACAGCATAATCACACTACAGACAGGATGGTAACTTGAATAACAAGCACTGACATCGATACATGTGCCAGACTTACAATATCAATGAACTCTTGCACTTCTCCCTTTCCCTCCGAGATGATCTTTCCCATTTCGAGAGAAACAAGAGCCCCCAGCACGTCTCTCTGTTGCCTCTGCAGTTTAGCGACGAGACGAGCTATAGAGACCTCGAAATCAAACCTTAGACGCAATGACCTCTCTGATTTGTCTCAGGATCTCTCCACGCTGGGGAGCAGGGACGCCTGGTGATGTTTTTCATCAATCACTAGGGTGAGGAGAAAAAGACTGATACTCACTACGGAACGTCTTGTACGCTTCTCGTGTCAGTTCCAAGGCAGCGTGTAATTCAGCAGGGGATGCCTATTCCAAAGTCAACGGACCGAGAGTGAGTTGTTGGTACATGAACATGCTCACCGTTCTGATGTTAGCCAGGGTCTCGCCGGTAGTGGGGCAAACAGATGTAATAACCTCTCCGGATCCTTTCCATTGCCCATCGTACACACCAGGAAGATCTGAGAGCGGTCCGGGTAGGTCTAGCGCTGAAAGGACAGCTGAAGCACGGGTAGACAAAACGCGACCTAGGCGCGACTTTGCAAGAACAGATGCACGTCTGGAGATCATCATAGCGAAGGTGGATGGCTTGAGAGGCTCCTGGACAATGCGGTTGTGAAAGACGACAAGTCACAACCAGGGTATTTAAGAGTCCCCGCCAACATGGTTCTCCGAGACAAGATCCGGTTCGGTAGCGCCCACGTGTGCATACGTAGCCCGCATGCGCCTCTGTCGCGGTGGCGGGCCATACTTGAGTAGTACTAGTACTGGAGCAGTTCTCAAATATTCTCAAACCGCATAGTATTGCATACATGAACACAGATGTTATAGATCGTCGAAGAATTTGGACTCTACATTGACATCCTGACGACCTTTCTTCTTTGCGAATGAAGTTTCCTCCTTTGTCTTCTTCTTCCTTTTTCTCTTCCCTCCTTGATCACTCTCAGCTTCAGATTCATCGCTGTCATCTTTCTCTTCCTCTTGTACCGTCTCTCTGGTAGCACTAAGGTTGCCCTCTGCTGAATCTGAGCCTTCTCCTTGCGACACATCGTCTTCATTATCGCTACCTTCATCCGCATCCTCAGGCGCATTGAAGAATGAAGTCAAGCTAGTTAATTTAAGGGTGTCATCATGCCCAGCAGACCCAACCCACCACCTGCCGAGATCCTTCGGCTCTGTTGGATTACTCGAAGACTCAATAGAAAGTTGTTGAGTTGCATCACCAACGGCTATTCTTTCGACTGGGAATTCGCCATGGTCTGCAAGAGCACCAACAAGTTTCGTAGGAAAGACCTGTACAGCGCGAACAAGGCCATCTGATGAGCCAGTAAGAACAGTGCTCAAGGTGTCAACACCGGGAAGGGAGTCAGGTAGAGAGCATAATGCATCTACAGATTGAGGATGTCTGGTAGGTGGATACCGTTAGTTCAGAGATCTGTACCAAGACCAAGTAGACTGCTATACCCAGGAAGCCGGTCTACACAATCACCCCATCCACGTTTCCGGTTGAAGACAGATAAAACGCCCAACTGGGTGCCAACCAAAATTTTGGTACTCCTGGTTTGAAGGTCAACCTCTACAAGGAAGCGGTAAAAGTAGAGTTAGGAGGCGGACCCTTTGATGGCGACGATGGAAAGAAGTTCATCTTCCTGATCTTCTGAACAGGCGAAAGGTTTTGTCTTTTTGGATCTTACGTCCATAACAGACAATGACCCGTCGGCACTCAAGGAAGGAGATGTAAGGTGGATTTGGGCGGGCACCAAAGAATGGTGCATACCTAGTAGCAACTAGTTGTTTCGAGTCTTCTAACCACAAAAAGTCGGTGATGTAGTCGAAATGTTGATTATAAGTTCGCAGACATTCCCTTGAACGAGGATCCCACAACTGTGTGTTTTTAGTGTCTAAGGAAAAATTAAATATCTCGGGGGGTTAAGTACCTTAATTACACCGTTGTCGTCTCCGGTAGACATGAGCCATGGAACAAGGTGTTTTATACGGTTTATGGGTGCCCTAAACTGTATTCGTCAAGTTTAGCTTGAAGAAAAGCGATGTCTTCACCCTTACTCATGAACCTTAAGTTTTTGATCGACCGTCTTTCCCGTCGATGTATCGATGGTGCTAAATACCCAAATTAATTTCCTACTAAGGATGATAATAATACGAGGGCATACTATAGTGTTTTCCCCTTCCCAGCGGCGTATACATGAGATCCATCCAAATTGATGCTCACAGCTCGTATTGAACGCTCCGATAGTTTTGTAGCGAACGAAATGTTATGTTTCCCATCATGTGTATATGAAACAGCCTTGACTTTTCCTGAAAGAAGCCCCGTGTAGACAATAGACTGGTGTGGATGGAAGACTAGATCGAAAACTTGTGAACCGAGAGGGATATCCATAACAAGATTGAAAAGACAGGCTGACCAAGGAGAAGTGAGTAACATCAGGTAATAGATGACCACGTGGTATGACTCCTTAGTGAACCCGATCTAGCGTTCATGCAGCAACAGTGGCYAGTCCTCGTTCTTGCTTCATTACCACCACTACATATCGGAGCTCAAGCAACTCGTACTGCTATCTTAATTCCATTAGAATTGGCTTCTTAGAGCTGGCCAGGTCGCCCTCTTACCATACCAACAGTGCATCTGGCCGCACACTGTGATTAGCAGATGGATCCGGCGGACAAGGCATCTACAGCCTCCAACCAAACCACTAATATGACATTAAGAAAGGAAGAGGATGACGAAGCTAAGCCATATGTTATTGTGGCAGAGATAGGGAAGGGAAGTTTCGCAACCGTTTACAGAGGTTATCATGAGGTTCGTCAACACCACATTCTACCTCGTTTGTATCCTCACACGTTCCCGAAGGATAACCACACACAAGTGGCAGTCAAAACTGTTAAGCGGGACAAGCTGACTGCCAAACTGTTCGATAATCTTCAGAGCGAAATTCAAATCCTCAAGATGCTATCCCATCGACATATTACCAAGCTGATTGACATCGTGGTAAGGCACTTCAACTACGCCAGCTATCGTTCCCGAAATCTAAGCGTCATATGCACAGCGAGCCCAGCACAACATCTACCTTATCATGGAGTTCTGCTCTGGCGGAGATCTCACTAATTACATCAAGAAACGTGGACGCGTCGAAAGTCTCGAATATGTTCCATCTCCCGGTGCCGCCCCTCAGTATTACCCGCATCCTCGTACGGGGGGTTTAGATGAGATCGTTGTGAGGAGCTTTCTTCGCCAACTTGGTGAGTGTTATTCAACTCTATGTGTGAAGCTTGGACCGATTCCTCATGGTATTATAGCTCGTGCACTGAAGTTCCTTCGGCAGCGCAACTTCATTCATCGTGACATCAAACCTCAGGTACCTAGTTCTACTATTTAACACAAGGATACATCTAATAATGTCTCAGAACCTACTCCTCAATCCAGCACCACCAGAGGAACTTGCCAGGGGGCACCCTCTCGGTGTTCCCATTCTGAAGGTTGCTGATTTTGGGTTTGCTCGTTCTCTGCCTAATGCTATGATGGCAGAGACATTGTGTGGCTCTCCGTGAGTAACCTGTCCCTAGTATGATTTCCTGTCTGACAATCCGATGGTTTAAGTTTGTACATGGCACCGGAGATACTGAGGTACCAGAAGTACGACGCGAAGGCCGATTTGTGGTCTGTAGGGGCAGTTTTGTATGAGATGTCTGTCGGGAAGCCCCCCTTTCGTGCGCAGAATCACATTGAACTTCTCAAGAAGATCGAGCATTCCAAGGGCATCAAATTTCCTGACGAGGAACCAAACTCCACGGCAGCAAAGAGCGGTGGTGGTGGAAGCGAAGCTCTACCGGTTCCGGAGGATATTAAGAAATTAATACGGGCACTCCTGAAGCAAAAGCCGATAGAAAGAGCCTCGTTTGACGAATTCTTCGGTAGTATAGCTTTGGCAAAGTCGAAATTCCCGCGTCCTAAGGAACCTTCTCCTGCTCCCCCTGAAGAGGAGGAAGCCAAACCTTGGACAGGACGTCCCTCTACTCCAGACCACCACCGTAATATCCCTCCCGAAGTTTTAGATCCAAATGCTATTATCCCACCTAGTAAATTCAACTTCCGACGACCTTCGCTGGGAGAGAATTCCCCTGCTTTGCATACCACACCATCACAAGAAGCGTATGTCGTTCATCTATTTATGTGGCTGATCCTGATCCTGAATTGTATCTGGTATAGTCCGGTCCCCTCTTCCTCACGATCACCTCAGCGTACTCTTTCAAATACTCCCCAGGACCAGAAATATTTGACTTTGCAGAAACCGTTGTCGACAGAAGGTTCCCTTATACCTGGAGAAACCGAGGAGGATGGTCTGCTGCGCCGTGAATATGTTATGGTAGGAGATACACAAGCCGTTGAATTCACCCGAGCTGTTGACGGTTGGTGTACTTTGCAATCCTATGATATTCAGTTCTACGACTGAATGCCACTATCTAGAACTCACTACAGCTCCTCGTCGCCCACTACATACGCGGAAGTCGCCTCCTTCTCCATCAGCCGAGACACCTACTGTTGAGTATCCCACCTCTGATAATCCGACTACAACATTCCCTCCCCCTCCAAACCCCTACGCTCTTCCCCCTCCTCTTTCGTCATCGCCATCCAGTGTCGCTTCTCGCGCCGCCACAAATGCTTTGAATCGAGCCCTAAATCTTGCTTCGAAAAAACTTTTCGGGACTTCCAATACCATCCGTTCCTCTCCACCATTGCGAGAGCTCAGTGCTCCATCGTCACCTAGGAGACCACAAATTATAACCCTTGATGCAGAAGGGGAAAGAGATCCTTTGGAAGACGAGCTCCTAGGCGCACTAGAGGACTTAGCTCAGAAGACGGATGTTCTAACGCGTTGGGCAGACGAGATGTATGAGTACGTCAAAGCTGTTCCCCAGAGTAAGTAATTTATGTCTGCCCTTGTTCTACTTTATTGCTAATTGCCTTTGTTCCTGTTTAGAACCCCTGGCTGATCCCACAAAGTTTGTTAAACGAGAGGGTGAGGCCGACAAGCAAGCCCGCAAGAGGAAACATGCGGACGTGGAAGCCGAATACAATGCTGTTACTTGTGTTGCGGTCTACATGTTGCTAATGTCCTTTTCTCAGAAAGGCATTAACAAGTTACGGAACTACCAGGAACATATGAGGATGCGACATCCGGATGGAAACTTTATCGTCAGCGAAGGATTTGATTCAGGTAGGYATTGTATCTTTTAGGACGCTCCAAATGTTGACCATCAACTAGCCCTTTCTTGGTTCAAGGAGCATTTCATCAAATGTAATGATAGAGTTGGTTTGGTCAAGACCTGGCTTCCCGCGCAATATACAGGATCGCGGACGTTCCTAGACCAGCTTGTCTATGATCGTGCATTGGTTCTAGTACGGGTTGATTTTCACGTATGTTAATGCGTGGCCTAAGCTCATTTCTATTACAGAGTCGTACGGCGGCTCGGAAAGAATTGCTTGACGAAGCTTCTCGACCGGACGAATGCGAGAAACTTTACGAAGAATCGCTTTGGTGCCTTTACGCATTACAAGATGATTTACTGCAGGCAGGGAATCCCTTTAAGGACGAAGATCGAGAAACTATTGCCACTTGTACGTTCTTGACCTTTGTTCTCTTAAAGGCTCGTGAAGTGGATATACAACATATCATAGGGATCAAGAGGACTAAGCTTCGATTACTGAGATGCCGGGCACGCATGGCGATGGCCCCGAAAGATCGACTGCACGATGCAAGAGCGGACGTGAATTTGGCCGATGTGGCGCGAATACCCCCACCTTGGGATGCGAAGCCTCCACCCTCGACTTGATATTTTCCAATTGGACCTCAGGATTGGCCGTCTAGATAAGCATGGCCAATGTTAAGGTTCAGAATCTTCAGATATGACTATGTATGACTATGAATTTATGTAACGCTCTTTTTGGTTTGGGTTTCTGTTTCCAAATTGGACGGTCTGTGTCTTGTACTCCTGTATCATTACATGTATCTAGCTCTGTAGAGAATTCCGATTTATGCTTTGTGGACGCATGTTGGATCTGACCCGCTTAGGAGAACGTTGTATTTTAGTACCATTGGGAATAACAACGCGCCTTTCCTATCTGCCTCATGACACTTCCCAATTAGGGTTTTCGTTTGTTGCAATTGCCGATCCTTGTTCTGAAAAAGTTCTCTGAGGGAGATGGTTGGCCAACTTAAAAGCAGATTCAGGGAGGCCTCAGTCCCTCATCTTCTGCTATCTGCATTCCCCACTCTAGACAACTCCTAACTTTCTCAAAATGTTCCAAGTCGCGTCCCACCCCAGCACCTTTGACGGCCACCGCGCCTACTCTCATTATGAGCAGTCCCAACACTCACACTCGTCCTCTTCTGCTGTGCAGCTGCCCAGGACCCTTACTAGACCCCAGTTCACAAGCATTTCTCGCGACGCTATCATCGCTGCCGCGCCAGAGCTTGCACAAGTACCACCAGAGTACATTCGTCAAGGCCTTCTCTCAAAAAGTCATGCGTAAGTCGCGTCATTTTCTCGCGTTTTTTCTATCTCTTACATTGTATCTTTACAGGATGCTGTCAGGTCTCTCTTGCATCGCGAATCTTCCTGGAAAGATGCATAAATCCCAAGTGCCAGGGATTATGGCAGTGCCGTTGCGCCCCTCTTCGTCGGCATCGTCATCCAACTTCCCTACTCACCTTTTGGCAATCTCGGCCTCGAAATCGTCTTCCAGTGACCCATCATGTCAAATGTTCCCCATCCATTCGATAGTCGTGGCTTCACATTGCGCTAAACTCCCAGTCATGCCACCAGCCTCTCGACCATCCAAAGGCGCGATGAACTTACCTGTTCTCCCCCTCACACTACCCTCTGCTGCCGCCTTCGCTGTTATTCACTCCTACATGTACAGTCATCGTTTGGATGGTGTCCTAAAAGCGCTATTTCCGATGCCTGCAGGCTTCCTGGACACGATCTCCCATGACACCATCCTCTCGANCCTGAGGTCCTCAGGGGCTCTCCATCAACTTGCTTCATTCCTCTGCGCCTCAGCGTCCGGGAATGCGCAGACGCTGATGTCTCACGCAGCCCATGTCAAGGAGCTTTGGCAAGACATGGTTGCTCTTGGTCTATATGACCCCGAGCTCTGGGACACCCTTGACCTTGCCTGGGAAGTCATTTTGCGTTCTCTTAACTTGGCCGCATCGGCTTAGATCTGATCTTACTTCGCAAACTTTAATCATTTACCTACCAGTCGCGTGAATCATTACCTTCATCCATCAGTTATTTCTGTTACCCCACTGTATCCGTATCCCATCTCTTTTTAGGTTTCCATTGGCAGGCACTCTTATACCATTTTCCCGTTCTCTCTCAACAACAAAACGTGTTTAGTATCTTCCCCCGCACAGTTACTACCCTACACTTCGTAATTTTACTCTGTAGCCCATTTCTGCTGTGTTCTCGTTTTCCTCCTTCACTCAAAATCTAATCTATTCTGGACAATTATGATTCCACGATGCATTTCAACTTGAGGCAAAACGCCACAAGAGAAAAAGAGTAAAGTCAACTACTTCACTATGAATATAACTACCACCTGTAATTGTTGCAAGAAAGCACTACACACGTAGTAGAAATTGTTAGTATTACTAGTGCTATGTAAGGTCAAACAGTCGCGAATCAAGCTTCTGCTCTTCCACAGTCCACCTCAGAATCTCACTGTTGTCTCTTATACGATCAACAAGATCCCCGCGTATTTCCTCAAAGGCTCTCTTCAGCTTTTGTGCATGTCGGGTCTTCAACAGCAATAAAACCTTAGATAGTTGCAGGGCTTGCATTGGCTGACGCAGATCATATCGGGGACAATTTCGTGCGGCTATGTGGACGTAGATGGATGCTGTACAATTGGATTAATTAGTGCGGTTCCACTGAAGATGGAGTAATCTTACCTTGTCGGGTACTAGCTCACTCTGAAAGAGCCCAGCTTCACAGTCAATGGGCTTCTCAGCCCACGCCGACATGAGCATTGCAATGGGTCCGCCAAGGAGAACACAGAAGATGGGGAATTTCACAATCCCAATTGCTGCAAGAAAATGGTAGACAGATGATAGACAAAGCCTTGCTTGTTCCATTTCATACTCCACTAGAAGTATTGGAAGAGAAAGACCACCGTTTACTAGATACATGAAATCGATAACTCTGTTATATGGAAAGGAGGTAAATCACTTACAATTCTTTGCTGCCCCAGAACTTGGTAGCTTTCCTAGGAATGTGGGTTGGAAATTTTCGGTCCCGACGTGTAAAGAATCTGAGCCGACCCCATAGCCATCGTCATTCTCCAAGGTTTTCTCTACACGACTGAATATATCGTGTGTCGTGGGGAAAGACGCTGAGGGAGACTCAGATAGTGAAACCGGCCCCCAAAGGCGAGCGGCTGAGGCGTTGTGTCAGTCGAGAACACCCCTTGACTCCTGCCATGTCAATATCGATAAGAACTGCAAGCGCCATCCAACAATTCACATGATGAGGCTCTTTCAACACAGTCTTGATGACTTGTTCTGGGGATACAGAGGGTATCCACTTCCCAAGATTACCTCTGTCATGGACCTGCTGATGTGCGGCCACCTTTCTCCAGACATCTTTCAGCTCATCGTGCCATTGTCGCACGTCTTTCTCCATCCCTTCGCTAAACCTGCCAGGATCGACCAAGGTAGGCAATTGCATTTGTGCCCGGACTTCGGACATACGGTACGACTCCGTAGTTTGCGTGTTCACAACGAGAATGGCTCTCAGTTTCTCATCAAAAATGTCCGAAACACCCAACGGATCGACGTCGAGATTAGTAAAATGCACATCGCCTGCACGACCCAAGTCCAGGAAGGAATTTCGAGAGATTCGAATCTCTGTGTCGGAACTAAGAGAAAGTGAGCAATCCCATTGATGACAAGTTCGTCGGTACATACAGAAGATAGAGATCCTGTTCAGAATCACGGAGACATTGTGCCAGGAATGGATACCAGCAGACTTGGCGTGTTCCGGGACCAGTGTCATCCCAACAAGATCGTTGGGCATGAAGAGATGTTTCGACGACGAGGTCAAATTCAGCTCTAAGAACAAGTTGCTCTGATTCGCTCAATATTCCTGGCATAAGAAGACCGGCAGCTTGATGAAACTCGGCAGTCCTTCGGACGAATGCTTGATAGCGATCCCAAAATGAGATATTCCTTTGACAGGAACGTAAGCCCTCGTCCGGCGGAATCAAAGATAGAAACCAGACACACCACAAAGGAACCTTCATGGGATGTTGTGGACAGCTGCAACTGGGTGTGAGCAATAACCAAGACTATCACAAATTCCACTTACAGGGTCAGACATATATACATAAACCAGGAACGGTGCTAAAAAGCTGGTAGCTGATACATCGTATGAGGGACAGGGCCAGGAGGTGTCCATTGTAAACCTAGTCATTAACATCCTCGCGGTGTTGATGAGGGTATCGTCGCTGGATATTGTTAAGCGGACTCCTGCCAATACACGATTTCACGTACTTTGTAATTTCGGTATCTTCGGCCGATGTATCATCATCCTTGCACCTCGACGACAGTTTTTGATCTACTCGCCAGGAGGAGTGAGCAGATGCTTGAGCATCCTTGTAATTGAATTGAGACTGACGACCTGCTGTACCAAGGTCATGCATGAACTTGTACTGCAGGTTGTCTAAGCCAGTGACTAGTGCTAGGACCGACACTGGGTCAGTGAGGTTGAAGACACCACATAATGTGCTGTCCCCCGTGGGCGCAAACGCGAGATGGCATGTTACCTAGAAACACAGGTCGGTGAGAGGAATGAGGTAAGACTATCAACGAGCCGATTCTCCTATGCGTTCAAGCCACGCAATGGCGAGACGAAGGCACCATCCTTCGGAATCAACTATGAATCCGAAAAATGGTGTTTCTACACCCCACGCAGCGCGTTGATGTAGTACGCTCGTTATGAGATTCCCTATGTCGTCCTTCGAAGAAACGACTGTCAATGGGAAAGGAATATCCCCGTGAGGATGATCTTGTAGAAGATGAAAGCGAAGGAGTGGGTCGAGAGGGTCATATTCATCATCCGATGGATCCTCAGTGTCCATATCGTTTTCGAGGCTATTGGTCAGTCCATAGATGTCTTGACTATASCTGATAGTGACAGGTGAATGATTTTGTCGCTCTTCGCCAACCGCAGTGGTCCCATTGATTATTGTGGATTTAGAATTAGGCTCGAATTTAATAAAACCGTCCCGGCCCGTGTGTGGACTGCCGGAGTCAAGCCCAAATTCTACAGGAGTGGAAGATGTATTTCCATCGTGGCTCAGATTGCTGTTACGACGAGGATACGTTTCGTCTTTGAAATTCTGGTGTAAGGAAAGTGGAACGGCGACAACAGCAGCAGCTTGGCTATATTTTGTCTGGTTGTCCATACTGCCACCCTGATTAGTGAGAGCATAGACAGAGCTATAACTAAAGCCATGTTATTACAAAATTAGAATTTTAATGGGAGCAGACATACAAGGTTTTTGACAGTGGGACGAGTTCCTGCACGACCACCGGTACTAAAGGGACCAAAAATGATGTCGTCGCCAGCAACATCTGCTGCCTGTCTTCCACACGGTCTTTCACCTTGCTGGTGAAGGAAGCCACTTTAGCCAGAAGGTACTGCCTCCGGCTCTTGGATAGCCCCTAAGGTATATTTCAATGATAATTCATAGATTGCCTTGAACTGCGTACATCTGTTTCGAGAGATTTGCTGTCGAACGCTTTTGGGATGGGCCAAGAAGACTCTGGCCAACCTGACAAAGTGACATCATGCACAACGAAAGGCATCGTAGAAGAAACTGGCGGCAAAGTACGAAGAAGTGCGAGTCGAGTTTCAACAGCGTTGGAATCAGAAGGATCCCTCTCTCGACTGGACGCTTAGCCACCAGAAGAAGAGTCCTCTCTTGGTGAATGTAAAGGCTCAACGACAAGAATTCGAGGATAAGTAGAAAAGATAAATAAAGTGATATTAATTCTGGTTAGCAAGAGTGCCTGCGATTTGTTTTGGTTTGAGTATTATGCCCAGAGTGCGTTAGAAGTAGAAGTGACACCCTTGTTCTCAAAGAAAGTCGATTTGTTTGTGATGCTGCGTACTTCGGTAAAATTCCGAGCAAGAGGCGTGTGGAAACAAAGTCCCAGACAGTGGCAGACACTGAACTCCCGTGGGAAAATGATCGGACTTGATTAGAAATGGAAATTCAATTGAAATTCAATTAAATTCTGCTGCAGACCTGTGACAGCCTGAGCTGCGCCACACTTCTCTTTAACTCTGAAAGTCTTTGAAAATGTGATAAGCCTCTTCTATTAGATGGGACATACTAGTGTGACAAGTTTTTGTGGAAAATAACGCATTTCCTATGCTTTAGGTATAGTATGAAAAAAATGTTCTCGGGGCTACTTCCTAAAAGATCAGGGGGTTTTCAAGCTGGAAGTTGGAGGTTAATGTGGCAAGGTTCATGTTTCGCAAACCTTTCCCGCTCGCCTCTTGATTCCGAGACTTATTATGTACTATGGTAAACGACAACCAGAGTCTGTTCTATCCTCTTCCTTATAATGTATGAATGGAGTCTATCACGGAGAGCTCAGGAAGGAGTGTTTTCTGGGATTTTATCTATCTTACTACGATAGTAAATACACCACATATACTACACAAGCCTCCCGATAGCACCCTTGGTAAACCTCCCCAGACTGAACCACGATGGCTTAGCTTCTCTGTGGGAGTTTTCCAAATATTCCAAGTGTGGAGTGAGTATTGTATATATGTGTTGAAAGTGAATATACTACTAGTAAAAAGTTTGCAGTAACTCTAACAAGTCAGGGACATGTTCTGTACCTCCTGGTGCTCTTTTTTGGTCTCAGTCTTCCCCTGCTACGAGATTGTACCAGAKATTATTAGATAGATGTAGCATTGAATTGAAACATGTTGGACTGGGAAAGGTCTCATGATATTTCATAGATGTTTTCAATACAGCGCCACAGTGTGGTTGAGGGTACATACCCTATCCATGTAGATATACAAAGGAGATGATATGACAATTTCACCGGAAACATGCCAGACCATCAGATTTATCGAGCCCTTGTACGCAAAATTCAGCATTCAGCACTGGAACATGCGCAGTGTATAACTATTAGTGCCATCTGATCATGAGCTAATGCGTATCTGCACAAATGTTACAATAAAACAAAACATCATCCTAGTGAAGTGATGTATCTACGTATCCTAATAATATTGCGCTACCACTTTATCCACTCGCCATACAAATTAGGGATTTCACTCCGTATATACGATTCAAATGTTCTTTTCATCACAGCAGACCAGTCGAGATCCCGTTTATCCTCCTCTGCTTTATCTTCCGCAACTTCTGTCGCGTTTGCCGTCTCTGTCGAAAGACGAGCAGAGCCGGTGGGTGTGGCTAAGGCAGCACGCGCACGACGCTCTCCTGCAATGAAACGTGGCCCTAAATCCGGCCAGTTTCTCGTTGCATCGAATGGCTTCCACCTATCGGAGGTAAGCCATTGAACGAGAACGTTGTTAAAGACGTACCAAAAGTTGTGGAAGTGATAAGAATAAGCACCCTTGAAGAATCCATCAAATCCAAGGGCTTGCGGGGCTGCACTATTTTGCGCGGGCGTCTCGAAGAAGTCGGCGAACCTTTTGTTTATAAATCAGCAAACATTCATCGTGCACACCCCCGATACGTAAGACATACTCAGTGAAGTAGGGTTGTGGGGGGCGGTCCCGTTGATACCATTCGGTGTTCAACCACGCCGAATCAAACAAGGCATCTGGAAGACGAAGCAACAGTCCGTTCAGATGTGCATCTGCCATGTATCGCGTCACTGTCATTGGGTGGAAGTCCAATCCGTTTTTCAGTGCGGTGCGGAATAAGAAAGTACCAAGTGCAGATCCTTTGTTCATGCGTAGCACCGCGGTGTTGTAGTTGGGTAACCGTGACCATCTGTATGCGAACGCTCCTTTCCAACCCCAAAGCTCCTCCCAATCACGCAGGAAGATGGTATCCGCATCGAGGTAGATGCCACCGAACCGGTGACAAAGAACGAATCGTGCCATGTCCGACAGAATGACGGAAAGACGATCATAAGAGGAAGACGACTTGGACCCCATCCTGTTCGTCACATCATCATCTGCAGCGGCAGTCGAGCTTGTGCTATTCGCACTCGAAGTTGAAGAGGCTTTCTTCGGGACGCTGATGATGTGGCCTCCTGAATTGAATAGTGACTCTTGCAAAGCTCTCCATTCATCCTTGATCTCGGGGATACCATCGAGTTGCTCCGTGGTGTTCCACATCTTGAACTTGATCACATCCTTGAAACGAGGATGGAGGAACGGTGATGCCCATGGGCTAACTTTCAATTGCTCAAACATATCACCCAAAGCATTCGGATTAGGAACAGCAGCAGCAGGACCTGGGTTGATCCACATCCAAAACTGCGGTCGACAGAGCGTTGAGGAGTCGGGGGTTTCGAGGTGAATACCAGTATTTTGTGTATAAAGAAAGGACATCAACGCAAGATACGGCTTGTCGGTAAAAGGACCTGTCCAGAACATGTGGAACAACCTAGGGTTTTCAGGATCGCAGGCGGAGGAAGGGGGGAGGTGGGGAATTGGATCAATCGTAGCAGGAAGGGAGATTGTAGGTTCCCAGTTAGAGTCCGGTTTCTTCACAAGACCTGCATTAGGATCAATCTCTTTCTTAACAGGCCGATAAATGGGCTTTTGCTGCAGAAGGTCTTCAGCACTGTCGGGTGTGGAGGATGACCCGTCACGTTGTTCCAGATAGATATATTTCCAGTCGTCCATTGCCCCCCTTCTAAGTCGTTGACCGTTGTCTAGACCTCCACCAAGGCGCAGAACCTCTAGGCAGTCCCGAACATACTGGAGCAGAGTGAGTGGTGGAAAGTTGCGACAGGATAAAGACAGACTTTGTTCTGAGAGAAATCACAATATTTCATTATAATATCCATATCTGCAACACTCCCTGGTACCGGCCGGGGTGGATATGCGACATTCGGAGGTGTTGTCTGTATGTCCAGATATACACGTTTGGGACCAGACCCAATGGTATCGGTGTCGTCTATGATAGTGCCCAACTCTGGGGGAGGTCTGTACTTGGAAGGAGATGGTCTTCTTCTAGAGGGAACGGCGGGGTTAACAGGGGAAAGTTTGAAGCCAATCTCTTTTGGAACTGGGAAATGAAGTAGTCAGGGGAAAGCCGCAGAGAGAAAACTGGAAAAGCAACCTACTCGAGGCGCGACTGGGGTAGTGCCCACTGTCGATTTCCCACTTCCAAATCTTYTGGAGATCAGCGCGCTTGAATACAAGCGTTGATGGGTCGCCCATGACAGACTGCGGCCATGGTTCTCTCCAATCCCTCTCCCCCATATTTCTGGTCACCAAAAGAACGGTGAAAACGACAGCCATACAAGCAAAACATATTAGAATCGGCCCCCGTTTTCTGGCAAGTTTAGATGCGCCAAAGCGCTGGAATTGGCTGGTGACTGGGACAAGAATGCGCAGACGCCTGGCTTTTACACCGGGTATGGGGACCAGCACTGGCTTTGTCCAGGAGCCCTGCGAGCGATGCGCTTTTTCTTGGACAGCAGAATGCTGCGGGAGGCCGCTGCTGGACATCGTGTCGGCAACGCTCTCGACGGCGGGCGGCAACAAAGTCGGGGCGTTTGGCGGATGGAAGGGGAGACGTGGAATTTAGAGCTGTAAACGGAAATTTCCAATTCCTCCGGTCAAGAGTCGATCCCTAAAGTCACGTGTATGATGCGTCACATGCATCTACGCCCCTTCAATTTACATCAAGTACTACTTATACAACAACATACACATTCTATACCAGACGGCGGATACACAACGCATACATACAATAAGAGAGTACTCATGCCTGCTTCTTTTGCTGGAGTCCCTTCGGTAGCTCTTTGACGAAAGGAAGCTTCTCCCGTCCTTGCATATACGGTCTCAGAGCAGGAGGGATAACGAGACCCTATGGTCATCCAAAGATAAGCAAATAATAAAGATTTCACGTATAGGTACTCACATCGTCTGTCTGCCAGTTCTCCACAAGGCAGCAGAGGGTACGTTCCGTAGCGCACATAGTACCGTTCAACATGTGTACATACACTTTACGGGTTTGATCTTTCGTCTTAAGACCGCAACGGACTTCCAGTCTTCGGGATTCTGCGCTAGTTATCAGTCTAAATCCTTGAAATTACCAGAAGTCGAACTCACGGTAATCTGTGCAATTCGAGCAGGAGACCAACTCCTTGTAATCCTTCTGGAAGGGGAAGTACGCCTCTAGATCATACTTTTGTGCAGCCGCTAGGTTGAGTGCCCCGGAAACAATTTTCACTAGGCGATAACGCAGCCCCAAGCTTTTGTAAAATTCTTCGCTGTTGTTGACCATCTCGTCGAACATTTCCCAGCTCTTTGCGGGATCTGTGAGTACGAACTGCTCCACCTTCTCGAATTGGTGGACACGGAAGATACCCCACATATCCCGGCCTGCAGATCCAGCCTCTTTACGGAAACACGTCGAGTATCCAGCGTATCTGATAGGGAGTTGCGTGTCGGGGCTCTCAAACCACTCGTCGCTGTGGAAAGCAGAGATAGGTTGTTCAGAAGTTGCAATCAGATACTTTTCGTCATCTGAAGCAATGACCTTCTCACAATGTTAGATCCATTCACCCCCGCAGGAACAAAATCCTAACCTTGTACAACTCCTCGTCGAACTGATCCAGTTGCGCCGTCTTAGCCATTTGGTCTTTGTTCATCATGAAAGGTGGCTGGATTTTCTTGAATTTGCGCCCCCTCAGAAAGTCGAGAGCATAGGAGATAAGTGCTTGGTTCAGGTCGATCCCGTCATTGGTGAGGAAGTACCTCTGTGACCAGCGATCTTGGCACCTATAGGGGATTTTAATATCATGATTTTNGGGAGCTATTAGTCGCTCACCTCGATCTAGATCAACTGCATCGAGACGGAGAAGAACTTCGTGGTGAGGAAGGATGTTTGGACGTGGCGTAGGTTCCGACGATTCTCCCTCAGGAAACCAAGTCCTGATTGTCTCGTTATCATCCTGTCGACTCTCATGAGTAAAGTTAAATATTTGGGAGGTGGCACACGCACCTCTGTCTGGCTAACAGGGACACCCTTCCCAACAATGTTTCCGACACCGCTCGCCAACTTCCGCATCTTTGTTTCAAACTCTTTGCTCTCCTTGCGCTTAGCCTCCACTTGAGCATCAATTGACTTCTTCTCTGCGATAAGATCATCTGCGGGTTCTTTGGCCTACGGACCTCGTCAGAGAAATCGAGTAGATGAGGACTTCCATCNATCAYANACTTTTCTCTTCGCTGTGATTTCTTTCTGCACTCCATTTATCTTCCGATTGAGTCCATTCAACTCGAAGTCCACTGTAATAATATAGAGGGTCCGGCTGATGAGCAAATCTTATCTAGGATTGAGCAAATTAACGAACTTTTAATCCAGTCATTGTACATCTGAATAACCTGGTCGACAAGTTCAACCGACTCCCCTCTCTTCTTCTGAGATTCACGAATCTCCTCTGCATTTCCCCCTTTGCTGTCAATAAACTGGAGCAGATCAAGCGTCATAGTGCCGGTTCACTTGTTCTGAAAGATCGATGTTTTGGTGGCAAGTGTCGCCGGGCCAGTCAGATCGACTCATTTATCATCAATTATCGATTATCTACCCTGGCAATTACTTCGAGATAAGATTAGATCTCCCTCTCTCCACTAGGCTTGTCCCGTAATAACTTCGTACAACCCATCGACCTGCCTTCTCTCCAATTTTTCACTCCAGAACTTCATGATCGGTTCCCATTCATCTTTGGAAGATGGCATACCCCCCTTTCCGCTCCCCAATTTGACTTGTTGTACTGTTTGATAACCCTTTTTAAAAGCAGGAAGAGATCCTGAAGGTAGAGCATCTTCTGCTGGTGGTTGCCGGTGTACGACAAGTACGGGAGTTGGACTTAGAGGTAATATCGTTGGATAGGATATTAGTGGCCCAGAAACTGTGACTATCGACCCNAATGCACTTTCTGTGGACGATAACGTGTTCTTTCGACTTTTCCACCAATGTAGCCCGAATTCGACAGCAACGGTTCCTCCTTGAGCAAATCCAAACAGGTGGATATTCTTTGCAGACCATGAGCAGTCTTTTGTGAGATGATCGAGAATAGTGGTCATGAGTTCGAGTGCTGGTGTGGGATTGGGATGCTGGAGTAATTCTCCCAGGCCGTCGAAAGAGTTATACCATTGATACGATTCTTCGTATAGGAATGGGACTCTTAAGATAGGATTTATTTCAGCTAGAAGACCGTGCCGAAGGAAATCTGATGATAGTCCTTACTGCTCAGGAGCGCGTACGGCTAAGATGGCAGTCTGGGGAAGCTTCAGGCTTTTACCAAGCTTTAAGAATGGAAAATGGGTATCACCTAGAGGTTGGAMAAATCAAGGATTCCACTTGAAAAGTACTAGGTCAGAACATACCGAGGCCATGAAGCAGAATCAAGAGATTTTCATCAGTCCCATCGTCGCTAGACGCGTAGAAAATGGGGACTGGAATACAAGCTGATTCGGGAGCGGGTTTGATTCTCGGGCTCTTCACTATAGATTCACGAAGGTGTACGTCTGACAATTTCGAAGACATGAAAGTCCGATCTTAAGCGGGGTAGCGTGTTGCTTACATACGAATCAGGCTCTTACCTTTAGATTCCATTACAGATATTTACACGTTCAGCGCTCAGCACCCAGCCCTCTTGATTACAGATGTTAGTAGTCGGATAAAATCCAGCGTTTTACGACATGTAAACAGTTCCAACGAGTGACTCAGTATTGGCGGGAAGCTCGTTCCGGTAGCGATTTCAAATATCCGACTTTTCTTCCACTCTCTGCCATTTTACCTAGGATCTGCTGGCTACCAATCCACACCCACCATGGCAGATGGAAACTCTAGCAAATCCCGGATTCCTTGTCGTTTCGCAGCCGCAGCACGCTGCATGTACGGCGATAGATGCAGATTCAGTCATGATCCATCTTTCCTGCAGGCTTTGAACAAACAGACCGGGAAACATACATCTCAGGTATTGATATTCTTCTATGAACAGTATGCATGTATTTAAACCGGCCCTATTGGTGTTCTAAACAGGGTATCTGCCACTTCTGGAAACGAGGAGCCTGTACGCGGGGGGATGCTTGTCGGTACATTCATGAAGAGGTGAGAGAATCATTCCCACGTTCTGTTACTTCTCCGACTGAAATCAACCTATCGAATAATTCAAAAGTCAGCGAGAGCATCCCTTACAGTTGAGCAAAAGATGCGTCAAGCTCAATTACTTGCTGAAAGCCGTGCTCGAGAAGAGATGGTCCAAGAAGAACAGGAGAAACGCAGGATTCAAGAAGAGGAAGAGCGCCTCACTGTAATTCGTCTCGCTCAAGAAAGAGAAGCAGAGAGGATCAAAGAACTTCTAGCCAGACAAAAAGAGGCCGACGCCGCAGCCGCAGCGTTTACACTCAAACACCCTGTTCTTGGGACCACTATCGTTCAATTTGCAGCTGGCCTGAGGATCAAAAATATTATCACCGGCTTCGAGTCTTGCAGAGTGCGCATTAGCAATCTCCCTCTTGACGCGAAACCTGCAGAAGTTGCCGAGCTATTTACCAGCCAGGGACTCGAGACTGGGAGCTTCCACGTTCTGTTTCTGAAGAGACGCGGAGACAATAATGAAGCTGAGGTTCTAGTGGAATCTGAAGCTGGCAGCATTTTGGCTTTGGGATTGGATGGCATCGACTTCCGAGGAGAAACCCTGTCTTTCGAAGCTGCTAAAGGTGCACCGGAGGGTATGGGGACATCAGCTGGGCGGGAGACACGAGTATTGACCATCTCGTGGAGACTGCCTTCTGTACGTTACATTGTGAACCTCCGGGGCATGGCCGAGACAGAGGAGAAGGTCCGCGTTTTCAACGGCATCAGGTGGGGGCGTAGGAGACTGCAAGTAGAGAAGAATGCATGTCCCCCTGGTCGCGCTGCCCAGTACTGGAGCCCAAATTCAATATCCGTCAATAACCTCTCCCAGAGAGTTACTGACGCAGAAGTTCGTCTATTCTTCGATGGTATACAAGTGCGTCGTTTGAAATCCATCCTCTACGATGAGGATGAGGCTTTCTCTAGCCTAAAGCATCACGTCCGAGAGTACGCAGGGGAGAGGGCAAAGCTGAAGATAGTCTCTCGTGACAAGGCGGGAGGAAGGATCACTGTCGAAGCAAGATTCAGCACTTGGAAACGCGCGAAAAAGGCTTACGATTCACTTCATGGAGAGCGTTTCGCTTGGATCGGCGACAGCACATTCTTTTTGAGGCTTCCTGAACGCCACTACTACACCATCACTATTCCCCCTGAGCAATTCGACGCACAAAAAAAACAATGGGATTATTTGGTCGAGAATAATACGGGACGCGCCTGTGCCATACGAGTAGTGCAGAACCCTGGATATAGCCGCGTATTGATTCGTGCGCTGGGAGACGACAAGAAAGCCGTGGGCCTACTCAAAGTGCGCATCGAGAACCTTACAAGAGGGGAGAAATTCGATGGATGGCATCGAATGTTTGGGACACCTGTGGGCAGGCGGTTTTTGGAAAGTCTATTTAGCGTCACAGGCGCTTTCGCACAATGTGACTGGAGGCTTCAGGCCATTAAACTTTGTGGAGAAGACCGGCCAGTTAGGAGGGCTCAGAAGATGATCAATGCAGAGATCAAGCGCCGTTCATCCGAAGAGAGAACCGTTAAACTTAAACGGCAATCTGTAGGCTTCTTTATCAAGAAAGGCCTTTCGGTGCTACAAGAAGCATTCGGAGACGAGAGTGTAACACTGAACATCTCCTCATCACCGTGCGAGATCACTATACGAGGAGCAGAAGACATTCGCTACACACTTGACCGTCTAATCTCAGATTCATTGGATGAACTGAAAAGTTTGACAACGGATCCCGACGAGATTGTTTGCCCAATTTGTTACGATGAAGTCTCAAACTCCGAGACCCTCGCTTGTGGTCACTCATATTGCAGCACATGCCTTCGTCACTACTTCACTAGCGCGACTGACAGCTTGAACTTCCCTCTTACTTGCATGGGCGATGAAAACCATTGTAAATTCCTCATACCCATACCTACTATCCAGCGATTCTTGCATCCACAAAAGATGAAGCAACTCCTCGAAGCAGTATTCCTTTTCCACGTTGAACAGAATCCTCAAAAATACAAGTATTGCAAAACCCCAGACTGCGATCAAATATATAGGAGGGGAAATAGTCGTCACCCTCTCACATTAAATTGCCCTTCCTGTTTTGCCTCTATCTGCAATGTTTGTGCAGAAGAGGGGCATGACGGGATATCCTGCGAGGAGCGGAGAATATATTATGACCCCGACGAGCAGGAAAAGCTTAACGCTGCATGGGCAAAAGAAAACAATGTCAAGAGATGCCCTTCATGCCGAGTGTGGATGGAGAAAATTGAAGGATGCAACCACATGGAATGCAGATGCGGAGTTCATGTCTGTTGGGTCTGCATGGGAGTATTTCCTCGGGATGGGATATACGAGCATATGGGGGAAGCCCATGGTTCCATCGGGTTGGACTACAACATCCCTAATTACTACGACTGAAAAACCTCTTTCATGGCATGCAAAGATCCCCTAATTATGACTAATAGAATAGTGTATTCTTTTTACTCTAATAAACATATTAATCTATGCGACGAGGACTGGAAGCCACAGGCGTCTAAAAAGACTTCGGCACCACATCCAGCCACAGTTACCCGTGGGAGATTTAATGATAGGTGCTTCTCGGGCGACTCATGCAAGAAGAGTTTTTCTACTCTTGCCCACCACCATGGAATCGTCTTCAACCACGCAGAGAGACAGTAACGAAAGTAAACAACCATGTCTCAATTTCATCAATCAAGGAACTTGCATCTCCGGCGCAAAATGCAAGTTCAGCCACAGTGTTCCCGTTACGCGCCCACAATCTCCCACGACATCTCAGCCATCGCTCCGAAAGGCCAGAAAAAATAACGGAGGAGCACAACAGGTTCATCGCTATTCCTCTTAGCCTAATTACTTGACTGAAATCAATCGTCTATAGAAACCATCCCAAACGTCACATACTCAACCACACAAACGAAATGTCTGCTTCAAATGGGAGAGGGGGAAGTGCAACAAAGGTGACACATGTAAATATTCCCATGTCCAGGCGAGTATTGTAACTTAAACGCGCATGCATGATACAAGTTTTACTGATGCTGTATTATTCAACAGGTTGGACCTAATCTCGCAAATAACGAGAACATGCGTCGAGCTCAGCTAGCTGCAGAGGAGCGGGCACGACAAGAAATGGATCAGGAAGCAGAGGAACGACGCAAAGAACAAGAGGAACGGCAGGAAGTATTGCGAAGGGCTCGCAATGCTGAGGTTGACGAGAGGCGCAGGTTACAACGCGAGAGAGATGAGGCCCGCCTCGCAGAAAACCGTCGGGCTGAGGCGGAACGGGAAGCTGAGAGGCGAAGAGAACTACTGGCACGTCGCGCAGAGACCATCACCGCAGACGCGGTGGTTACACTGAAGCACATTGCGTTCACTACGACCATCGTGAAGTTTGCGACAGGCCTCGAGATTTGTGATGTTATCACAGGCTTCGAGTCCTGCCGCGTTCGCATCAGACAGCTTCCCCTCAACGCGAAGCTTACGGAGGTTGCAGAACTCTTCACTAGCCAGGGACTCGAGGTTGGACGTTTTCATATCCTGGGCTTGAAGCGGGCTGGGAATAAACAGGAAGCGGATGTAATCTTAGAATCAGAGTCGGGCACGGCTCTGGCTCTGGGATTAGATGGTATCGACTTCAGGGGGGAAACGCTTTCTTTTGAGACTAGCACTGGATCTGCGGGAGGGATGGGATCTTCAGCAGGTCGCGATCCTCGAGTACTCTTTGTCTCCTGGAGGGCACCTTCCGTCCGTTACATAGCTACATTCCTGGACATGGCCGAAACAGAAGCCAAGGTGCGCCAGCTTAGTGGAAAGGTGTGTGGTGGCCGGAGGGTGAGGGTAGAGAAGAACACATGCCCCCCAGGCGCTGCTGCTCGATATTGGAATCCCAACTCCATCTCCATCAGTGACCTTCCCGTAGAAATCAACGACAAAGAGGTATCAGACTTCTCTGGATCATTCAATGTCCGTCGATTGAAGGCAGTCTTATACGATGTCGATGCTGCTACAGCAGCTCTTCGGCAGACGATGGAAACGAATGCGCTTGGTCCGGTAGACTTTCGCAATATCTCCCACACTGGAGCTGGCAGGATCAATGCCGAAGTGCAATTCAGCACTTGGGAATGCGCCAAAAGGGTACAAGACTCGCTCACGGGTCACCGTTTCCCTTGGATTGGAGAGACTAGCCTGTTCCTCCGTCTCCCAGAGCCTCATTGTTATACAATTACAATTCATCCAGACCAGTACACTGCCCAGAAGAAACAGTGGGATTATCTGGCCACCAATACAGCTGGAGAGAAATGCTGCGTCCGAATCGTACCGAGGACTTTCGGTCAAGAGCGCATTCAGATACGTGTGCTCGGCGATGACAAGAAGGTTGTTGGAACGCTCAAAGTCCGCGTTGAGAGTCTCGCCTGTGGAGAGCGATTCGATGGGTGGCATAGAATGTTCGGGGGTTACGCAGGAGCAAAGTTTTTGGCCACAGTTTTCGGTGCTACTGGAGCGTTTGCCCAGTACGACCGGAAGGATCAGGCTATCAAACTGTTTGGAGATGGAGATACCATACAGCGGGCACAGGAGATGATTCACAGGGAGATGGAGCGACTAGCATCCGAGGAGCGCACTGTGAAACTCAGGCGCCAGTCTGTCGGATTTTTCGTCAGGGAAGGGCTGGCGATTCTCAAAGAGGCGTTCGGAGAAGACTGTGTCACTCTGAATACTGCCTCGTCCCCTGTTGAAATCACTGTGCGTGGGGGAGAAGAGGCCCGTCACACACTCGACAGACTGATCACAGATTCGTTGAACGAGCTGAAGAATTCGGCTACTCAAGCCACGGATGAAAATACCTGTCCCGTATGCTACGATCAAGTCTCATCTCCAGAACAGCTAGGTTGTGGGCATATGTACTGCAGCTCCTGTCTCCGCCACTACCTGACTAGCGCGAGTGATAACGTCATTTTCCCTCTAACTTGTATGGGAGATGAAAACCGCTGCAAGGTCCCCATCCCTATCCCGACCATTCGGAGATTCCTGACCCCGCAGAAGATGGACCAACTCCTTCAGTGTGCATTTTCTACCTACATTGAACAACACCCCAAGGAATTCAAGTATTGCCGCACGCCGGACTGCGGACAAGTTTATCGTGCAGCACAAGATGGTGCTACCGCAGCAATTCTTCATTGCCCATCTTGTTTCGCATCTGTTTGTAACGCGTGCGGAGAAGAGGGGCATGAAGGGATGACTTGCGAGGAGCACAAGATTCAGAACGACCCTACTGAACAGGAGAGGATGAACGAGGCGTGGGCGAGGGCACACAATATCAAGAAATGCCCATCTTGCCAAGTATGGATAGAGAAGACTGCGGGGTGCAACCATATGAGTTGCAAATGCGGCGCCCATGTCTGCTGGGTATGCATGAAGGTATTTACTCCAGCCACGATTTACGCGCACATGGCAACGGCCCATGGGGGNATCGGGATGGAAGAGGAGATACCGTTTACGAACAACATCGAGGTTGAGAGGCGTATCTTGGAAGATTACCGAAGGGCCACTGCATTGAGAGAGCAGGAGAGACAGCGTCGGGAGAACGAGGAACAACTCCGAAGGGAGGAGGCTGCCAGGCATAGGTTACGCCAGGAAGCTTTGGGAAGAGAGCAAGGGCGAAGAGCATTTGCCCAACCGGAAGCTGGACCATCGCGTTTTCCGACAGGGTATGCAACGTTGGGTGCTACGACAAGCGGACAGGCACCTCGGCAGTACCCTGTGAGACAAGTTTCCCCCCAGAGGTGTAGCCCGGGACCACAACGGCAAGAAGAAGAGAAGGGGGGATGGTGTTGTATGATGTAACTGTCATTCCTCACCAGAAATTCATGAGTAGATTGCTTGTCCACGTAAACACGGGACCCATTGTACATTAGAAATACCACCAGAATGACTATATGTTTTGTATGAAAACACCGAACTGGCAATTCTGTCAGTATCGATCAGCAGGATAAATCAAATGGACGATAGAGATAACATACGGTAATTTCCACAACGGTGTTTACTGAAACATGCAACGAATGGCATGACCTATGAGATGAGCGGACGGGGTACGATCTACTTTCTACGCTTCTTCTTCTTCCTCGACTTGGGTGTTGAAGGTGGCATGGGAGCCAACATAAACAAGTCACTCTCTGCACCACCATACCGCCCCAATTGTTCGGAAAGCCATGTTTTATTTGCTTCCTGAAGGTCTGCACGATGTGAGACGCGTGTTTCTATATTCAACCGTGGTGAATTTACGGACACTTCCCAATTCCTTTTCAAGAAAGGGCTAACTAACCTGAGGGTTTGTCGGAAAACATTGCTTCCATTCGGTTTTGTACGTTCTCTATCGACCTTGGGGGGCAGGATCAGAACTAAACCAGGATAGCGCGCACCTTGAAGCAGAACTTACCTTGACTCTATTCCGTCATTACACGCGATAATATCCAAGACGGTCCTCCAATCAATGGGGTTCAACCTATTCTGCATACTCCCGGACTTGGACGGTGTGTGAAGCGCGAGAGAAGCCAGTATCCCATGTAAATGGTTCATCACCGATGCGGATAACTCTGGGATGAAAGCCTCTGTGTCCCATTCCTCTTCCTTTCGAGGAGAGGAAGAGGAGATGCCMAGTYTGATGAGTTCCGAGACGAATAAATGGATTTCGTCGTCGATGGTCCATTCGGGTACGAGGACGTCGTCTGCGAGGAGAGGCCAGCGGGTCCAGAGGTCCCGTTTGGATGTGGATTCTTCGGATTCAGAGCGTAGTTTACGTTTGCGGGGGTTTGCTGATGTTGCACTTTTGGAATGACTGGGAGTGGGGGACGCTACGGCTGTTTGGGACTCTCGTTCTGGTTCTGCGGTGCTCCGAAGGCTGCTGGGTGGAGGAGGTGAGGGCTGGCTATTACTGGGACCCGCTATGGGCTCGTCGTCTGAAAGCTGAATATCCTCGTCACTCAATCCATCACTCTGTAGGCCCTCATCATCCTTAGAGCTCGTTTGGGAGAGATGGTGTTTCGCAATTTGAGAAGTAACATCGAGAGTACTTCTGGTACGTAGAGATCGTATAAGAGAAGAATATTCTGTCAATTCAGAGTGAAGTGCAGCTGGCACTAGTTTTCGCTTGCTCATGGCGGAACGTGGTAGTAGTCGCAGGCAAATGTGTTCTCTTACCGATTTTCCTACGGATTTCACACAACAGTCCTCAAAACGAGAACAAATGGATATCACACCAGCTTCTAAAACACTAAACGTGTATCAATTATGTAGAGGCNANNGCGTTGTGCCGTCGATGTGCCGAAATGCCGAGATCAGCAACTATACAGTTCCCACGGTGGCACGGTGGTCATAACCATCAGAGACGTGACCTTGGAGCCCCATCGTCTTTCTCATAAACGACAAGTACGCTGGCTCACTGTTCTCTGCTGTAGTGAAACACTATTTACTGACCGCTTTGGCTTTCTCCTTCCCCTTTCAGAATGAGAGAGAAGTGGAAAAAGAAAAGATCCCGCAGGCTCCGTCGCAAGCGTAGAAAAATGAGAGCCCGTTCCAGTCAGTATCAGCTTTCTCTTCTCTAATCCCAGGATCTAATCTTGCGCTTCAGAGTAATCCCGCCACGAGTTGTCGCTTGCATAGTGTAGTGGGGAGTCTGCTTTCACTCAAACAGCAGGGGCAATACTGCGCGCCCAGCGATCGTCGGCAGCGCCAATCCATATCTGCCCNTGTTCTTGTGGACGTCCTTCTACGTCTCTGCATTCGCCAATGGAGTGGGCACATCAAGGTGCATGCATCAGCTTCAGCAGCCGGTTCATTTGTTCGCTGGAGAATGGTGTTCGTTGGGTTGCAAAATTATAAGAGGTGTACTGCTACATGTTTCCATATCAAACCAAATATGCTTTCCATAACAGTTGATGAATGCGTGTGTTTTCTTTGAGTATTGCAAAGGGAAGTCTGAGAGTTGGTGCCACATCGTTATCTTGTGCGTGTGAAATGTGACGTTAGTGATTGCCCGAGGTAATCACGACCTCTGTTCACGACTACCACGACGCGCTTCCTGGAAGGATGCCGAAGATAATAATCAAACGACCGCAGGCTAGTGAAAAGCCTGCGTCAGAGCACTCTGAAGGAGAATATGAAGGGGAAGGGGATGTAGAAGTAGAGGTATCAGTCGAAGGGGAAGTCGAGGTGGAATCCATGCATGGACCTGGGCCAGAGCCAGGGCCGTCGGTAGCTACTCCAGCAAAACGTGCACGGGGACGGCCGAGAGGGAGAGGACGCGGGGCGCTGTCTACAGGGACCCCGGGCCATTCGACGGCAGGCACTCCGCGCGCAAGGGGACGGCCGAGGGGACGCGGCCGGGGACGCGGCAGAGGCGCACTCACCATCCGCTTACCAAAGCGCACAGACGGCGAAGACGACGGCCGGGACGAGGATGCCGACGAGGGTGGCTAGATGCCGACGACCCCCNGAAGGAAGTGGTCGGTGGGGGAAAGCCGTTCCGCAAGATTCATGGCGAAGTGTACATCATCGACGGCGATGAATTCATCACTCCCAACGATCCCAAAGGAGACGAAAAGATTGACGAGTGGGGCAATCTTCTCGGAGGTCAGTGTCAATCTCCAACCCAACTTATCCACTCAACCCTCTTCCAGGCCGTCGATTCAAAGCAAACACATTCATTCTCCCCGGAAGACATCCCAAACGCATGTACATGCTCGCCATCGACGCAGCCCGCACCTCTGGCTTCCGTGACTCTCTCTACTACTTCCGCAGAAACCTCCTCGCCTTCAAACTCAACGCCACACAGCCGGAAAAAGACTATCTCATCGCAGAGGGAAAACTGGGAGCTCACTTCCGCACCAGAAGCGTCACTCTCATCACAGCTCGCAGTGCCTACAAACTCCATGGAAGCAAAATGATCCTAGGTCCGTCGCACAACTCTATCTCTACTCCTCACTCACAAGCTCTTTAGACGGGAAGTGGGTAGTAGATGATTACCACGAAGAAAAAGTACTCGCAGAGATAACCGAAAAGGGGCTCAAACCCGGAGACCCCGTCGGAGAACTTGTCGATCCCAATGCTCAAGTGCAGAAGGATGAAGCCGCAGCAAACGCCCGCGAAGCACGCGCAGAGAGGAATGCCATCGCGGGAGGTGGCATGGGAATCTACCGCGCTGGCGGGCCTACCACCATTTTCGGTGGTCGCGGTATGGGTCCGTACAGCGACGGCCCTCTCAACGCCGTCCGTAAGAGTCTGCTCAACCGCGACGGAGTCACGGAGGAGAATTTCATGTATATGATGGCGAGCAAAGTCTTGGAATCTGACCAGGAGTGGTCAAAGTGGCGGAAAGCCGCGTTAGGGCAGCCGCAAGAAGTCAACGGGCAGAATGGGAAAAAGAGAAAAGTCGCATTCGAGGACAGTGGTCCAGCGCTGGGTGTCTATGAACCCCATTCTGGCCTCGTATACTGTAAGCATCGTTCTTTCACCACTCGCTGTTTTGTGTTCAATTCCTGTATAGATCGTTCCGATACCCAACCTTCGAATGCTCGCTACGAACTGCTCCCAGATCAAGACAAGCGCGTCTTGGGAGGAACCAAGACGGGTGGAGGAGCGTGGGGGATTGCATGGGTAGACACCGTGATGGAAATCACTCCTCCTGATCCCGCCATCTCACAGGAAAGAGAACGACTGCTGAGTAGTACATAGACATGGGCTACCTCCCCTCTCGCTATCATTATTACATTGTAACTCTTACCTGACATTTTGTATTGCCACTTTCCCTGGGGAGATCACAACAGTCCAGTCATAAATTACATGTAACTAAAGACTACAGTCAAACAGGTGATACACAAGGCATGAGGAGGGTCAAACATGTACTCTAATACTCGTCTACATCCGACAACGATGCATACTCCGACACAGACGCCTCATCATCGCGATACTCCTCCAAGACTTCTTGCATCGCAAGACGCATCACTGGTGTCGCAGGGACCAGCCTCGGCCCAATGAAATCAACACCACTATCCGAGTGCTTCGTGCTCAACAGCTCCCGCTCCGAAACAGCCTCCATCTCTTCGTCTTCATGGTCAGACTCTTGCTCGACCATTGTCCCGCTACTCGTTACCCCGAAATGCCCTCCACAGCCTCCTCCCCCTCCCCCTTCCCCAGGACCCAGCCGCGGGCTGTCATGCCCTTCAGACAAGATCTCTTTCGATATAGGCTCCGTCCACCGCAAATCAAGGATCTTCCCTCTTACCAAACCGTCCACCGCGCGTACGCCCATTTCTCTGCACAAGAGAAAATACGAAAGATGTTGCGCGTCGTCGTGTACGAAGCGGTCAATGACCTTGAGCAGCTGCTCTGCAGTAAAGTCTGGAGTGGATTGTTGGGGTTGAGATAAGGAGGCGTCTGCAGAGTACCGTGGTAATGCCATGGCGGAAGAGTATACTTTGAACCCAGACGGTGCTTCCCTGGGAGATGCAACCGTCGTTCGAGAAGCCGTATGGTGCGACTCAACAGGTTCATCCTCAGCAGAGTGGACAATATGCAGATTCAGAAGCGCATGGGCTTGCATGAAATGCGAACTATGCTTCACTGCCAACGCCAAGTTAGTTATGCATAGACTGCGGAAACCTGAAGCACATACCATCCAATTGACCATTGTAATGTACTACATGAATGGACACGGAATCGTCAACACAACTGGCGGTGCAAAACGAACGCCATAGAAGACATACCATAGTCTGTGACATAATCCTGCCAATGGGCCAATTTGCCTCCAAAAGCACCCCAGAGCACTTGGAAATCAAGACTCCCTCTCAGTCGTGCAGGCACYCGCGGCAACAATTTGTCTCTGAAGAACCCGTAAACGTCGGATTTCGAGCAGTCCCCGATAGTGATAACCTAGCATGATATTAGAACCACAACAGAAACGTAGAACTAACGTTTGATTTACCCGACAGTGTTGCATTACATTGAGTTGGCGCAGCCAGGTCTGATAGAAAGGATCGCTAGTAGCATGAATGACATGGCAGAGACGGTCTTGTTTCGTCAGAACTAGCATTGAATCAAGTAAACATTTCATAGTCGTGGGCGATTGTATGAGTGTTGGGCTATCAGATGTTATGAGCTGTTAGAACCGTTGCTAATCTACCTGCTACTTACAGTTTATGAGCTTCATCGAAAAAGATAACCTACAAGTTGTTAGAGCAAGATCGTCATACTTGCAGAGGGATAAACGCACTGGCATCCTTTTGGAAGGGCGTAGACCCTTGGGACGTTTGGATTCCTCAGCGAGAGTCCTCTCCTTAGGTTTGCTAGACCATTTCTTCCAGCGAGACGGTTTCTCGTTCGGTGTATCATTATTGGCTGCAGACTTGTCGGCATCCATGCCTGGCTGAAACTCCCAATATTTGAGAAGTGAACTCTGGGAACGTTCACGGTTAGTGTATAATCACTTTGAGTAATGCTCTGAGACTTGCCTGGAATAACTCCATGAGTCGAGCAATATCACTAGTCTTGATCGTCCCCGTATCAGATCTCTCTGACGCTTCAGACATGCGGCGTTCGACATTCAAGCGATCATGCTAAAACGAAAATGCTATAAATGAAACCGTTCTCCAGAGGAGCGGATTTTATGAATACCTTGAATCCCCATGCCTCTTTCTCAAAGTCCTGATAACCATCCATGTTCTTGGCTATCTCTTCAAAATATTGCTCCATCTGCTGGCTCAGACTGGAATACAAACTCGAGATATCTGCGAATCCAGCAATTCGAAGGTCGAAATGAAGAACGTGGTATTTCTCTGCTGATAAGACTTCGCGTAGAAGCGCAGTCTGTGCTCATTAGCGATATGAAAGGGTGCTGTGGCGTCGAGAGCATACCTTTCCAGTTGAGCTCCCTCCAAATAAAACAGTAAACGACGGTTCCCCCGCAAGAGTTCGTTCCACTGCGGCCATTTCAGCTCTACGAGGATAGAAACCGGGTAGGCGGGAGAATGTGTGTTTGGTACGGATCTGGGCTCTCTCCTTGTTCTCATTGATTTCGCGCCGCGCCTCTTCCAAGAGACGCTTGGATTCCGTAAGAGATCGCACAGTCTCTGCAGGCTGTACAAGACGTTGTTGTCAATCCAATGCTCCGTCAGAACCATTCACACACTGGCTCACATTGGTGATGACGCCGATGATCTCTCCGAGACCAAAGAAATTCCGTTTATGAACATCGGCTGGAAGATATGAACCCCGTCTTCGAGGTATATTCGTCCTGAATAACCAGTGTGCAGAACCAAAGGTATGGCGCCTGGTAGAGGACGTAGTAGAGATCTGAGAATTCCTTCGAACGTCAGTGCTTTGCATGTTGGAGAGATTGAAAGTAGTTGGATTGAAGCTAGCTGAGAGATGTCGATGAGATGAGGAAGAAGCGTGGTGGAAGTACAAGATGGGAAATGCGAAGCGAGAGCTATGCGAACCATATGTAAGGCAGACACGCGAGAATACGTCTGCCCGCACCAGGCTGCAGGTCATGCCTCTTTCGGTGCTAAGCATCCTCGTTGGCCGTGCACAAAACATCCACACGTGGAATGACCTTCAAGTGCGACGGGAAACTTATTTTGGTAGTGGTTGCAGAGAAACAAGGATCATTTTGCCTGGAATGACAATTCAGCATGCTGGTCATCGTAGTTTGCCACAACAACATTTATTTCAATCATCATGACGTAACGCGCATGTACTCAAGCCTCACGCCACTACTTCGAAATGGAACAACTGCAATTCGACGACGGCGACTTTGGTATGTCAAGTTGCTATATCACGCAAGAGCGTTATGGGCACGCACACATAAACAAGTGTCTCGTTTAGGTGGAATATAAGTAGAGTAATAACACAGTGAGAACAATTAATCAATACATAGGTGGAACGTGCAACGAAAACCTTGAGAACAGATATACAATGCGGAATATGTGTTGAACAAGATTGCGTACGATGAGAAACTTTCATAAGAAGCCTTCAAAGCAGCATAAGCGCGTGCAAGTTAGAGGCCAAAAAACTCAACCTACATCTTCAATTGAGGAAGCCTCTGCATTTGGCAGAGCCACAGAGACAAGGAATCTTGTCCTGCTCGAAAGGGAAGTGATAATCTGTGAAAAAAAGTTTCAGTTTTCATGTAGCCCAAAGTTAACAAAGTCAACTCACCATAAGTGATCTCATCTCCCAGTTCAATATCCTGTTTAGCGTAGATGACGATCTTCTTCTCCCCATTGATCGTAATAATCTTCGCTGTGCAATTGGGATCACAAGAGTGGTTGATTAACCGTCTGAACATTATAGTTCGTCAGCACCCAGAACCTCATGTAGAAAATGAAAACACGAGACGTACCCAAGGTTCCCCTTCTTGGTAGCATCCACCACTAGATCTTCGTCGATACGGAAAAGATAACTGCTGCCGATACCCTGCCGTTCATACGTCTTCTCGCGCTTGTCTGCCACCTGCGCACGAATAACCTCGCCCACATACTCAATCACCATCTCCCCACGAGCAATCCTCTCCATAGCATACAGACCCCAGTCGTGGATGGGAGAACGCGCGAACCGGAGATGCTTCTTCCTGGTTTGGAGCTGATTGAACTTGAACGATAGTTCATTGGCACCGGTCTCTCCTTTAGAAAGCGCAACAGCACGTTGCACTTGATTAATTTCCTCGAGACCTTGTGCACGTCGACGAGCATTCGCACGATTGGACCGAGAAGAGGTGACGTGTTGAGCAGGAGTTGGGACCTCTTCGACATGCTCTTGCGCAGGAACAGCAGCACTTCGTGCTTGATACTGAGCGACGTAGGCAGCCTTTTCAGCATGAGTAATCTTGTAGAAACCTTCTGTGCGAGCAGAACCTGTGAGGTGTTTTCGGATAGGAGGAGGATCTTGGTCACTGGATGCGATTGGTTCAGGAGATGAAGTCTCGGTAGGTTTGTCTTCAGAGTCCACAGCAGGATTGAAACCAGAGAGGGCAAGTTTTGCAAAATAGAGATCTTCGTCATCGGCACAGACACCACTGAAGTCGGGTTCAGGGCTTGGACTAGGTGGACGAGGCGGAGTGGCGATAACAGGAGACGGGGAAGGTGAGCGGAAGGTGAAAGGGACGATTCGAATCCAGACACTTGAACCACAGCAACGTCCGGGGCGCCGAAGGGGGCTTCCGGTAACACCATATCTACGTCGGTGGTATCCTTCTTGGATTTCTTCCCTTTCGTCTTCTTCTTGGTCTCCATTACCTTGACTTTCTTCTTCACAGGTTCAATATGTTCATCCTGTTCGTCCAACTCCCGTTTTTTGGTGGGTGGCTCAACCTCAGCTTCATCCTCGGACTCTACATCAATCTGCCTCTGTTTCTTATCCCTCCTCTGTTTCTTCCTAGGTCGGATCTCCTCTTCTTCCTCTTCCTGCTGTGGCTCGGGTATGGTCATGATGGGTTGCATCTGGGGAATGACTTTCGGTACTTTCTTTTTAAAAGAAAGGCCTTTCAGCCCTTTAGGCTCCGCAGGTCTAACCTCCTCCACAGCCTGATTCTCTCTTTCACCCACCGACTTTGCCTTCTCTTTCGCAACCATCTTCCTCACATCTGCAGCCACTAACCTCTCCGTGATATCCTTATCCAAGAACGTTGTCAATTCCTTGATAATAATGTGCTTTGCTTGGTCAACCAGCTCATCATCGTTCCACCCTGACTTTGGCTCTCGAGAACGCGAAGGAGGTGGAGGTTTGACATGGAGGGAGACAGTCGAATGGGCTAACTTCCTGCCACTGACCTCGACGATCTTCTTAGCCCGATCGGCAGATCCAGAAGAGTGGAACGTCACATATAACCCCTCTCGTGATCTCAGGATCTATTATTTCCAATTAGTACAACAGTTCCTCGCTGGGCACGATAGACAGGCAACTTACCTTGTCCACATCGACACCCTCAAACAGCGCCCGAATATCCTCTTCCCTCACCATCCCAACCAACTGGAAAATGTCACTGTCGAATTTGACATGCGGTTTGCCATTTCTAGCCAATTCCTCCATAATATCCTCATGTGCGCGATGTACATCCCGTTTAACCCTCGACCTATCATGCGGCGAAGGTGATCTTGAATAACCAGGAGAGCGTGAGCGTGAGCGCGACCGTGACATCGATCTTGACCTTGATCGTGAGTCTCTCCAATATCTACTATTCGTATACCCCCGTGGTCTGCGCTCTCGGGGTCGCTCATCACGTCTATGGATGGGAGTCGAAGAGGAAGACGACGGTCGAGTATCAAACGCTGGTCTGTGAGATGTGATTCGGGTGGCTTTCCAGGTATCTGCTTTGTTGGCTTCATTTCGTACTTTCGCTGAAGAGGGAGGTGGGCGCCGATATTGCGCCATCGGTGCCGCCGCCAGTAGGGCATCATCAAAGGGTTTTTTNGGAATCAGATCCGGATGAGTGGTTGATTTGGTAGGGTTGAGTGGGAGGGCGTGTATGGTACGAGGGGGAGTATCTGGGGGAGCAACTTGCGGGCGTGCAGGGAGCCCCGGGATAGCAGGAAGTCCCGGAATAGAACGAGGGAGATGAACAGGAGGGGTTGGCGTTGGAGTGGAAGGTAATGGCGTCGCCACCTTGATGAGCGGCGTAGGTGCTTTGCTCACTTCCTTTGGGGGATCTCGCTTCGCGGCGACGGCAGCGGCCTCCCCCCTCTCCNTTTCGCTTGCGCTCCTGAAGTTCCTTCAGTACAGCCTTCAACTTTGTGCCTTGTCCATCAAGCACAACGTGAAGCTCTTCCCCCTCACCTTGTCTCGAGGAGAGATTCAATCCCATTCCCACCGCTGACAGCTTTTTCCCATTCTCCTTCTCTGCACATCTCTTTGCATCTTCGTGCGTAGTGAACTTTATCCACACTATGCCCAGTGCGCTACCCTTCTCCTTGTCGATCTGTGGTTCAAACGAGGCGATGTGGCCATATGCATTAAAGTGGCGTCTGATCTGGGGATTCGGAGCCAGCAAAGGCAGATTAGTGATTAGAACGNCTGTCGGGGGAGGTGGACCGGCGGAATTGATGTCATACTAAGGAACAACCAAATGTCAGAAAAAGCTACGATAAGGAGCCAAAGGACAAGAGAAAACAAAAAGGTTACCTCATATTTAGCCTGGTAAAACTCTGCCCGTGGTGGTCTCTTTCTGAACGTTTCCACCTTCCTGGGATCTCCCGCGTCTGGAAGTCGTTCCCGCACCCATTGCACTCCGTCCCGAAACTTCATGAGATCCGTCTCAGATACGTCCGTGGGAGGATCACCTGCATCTCTAGACGTAGTGCTGCACCAAGCTCCGTTTGCCAAGATCTCTCCTTCAAATCGATGCAGGATCTCTTTTCCCTTTCCCTTCCCCTTGATTCTGTCCTGGACCACAGCTGCAGGGCAATGCACTCGAATAGCATCTATCAGTGCACCATAATACTCTTCCTTCCTCTTCCCTGGGACAGGAGCCTTATCCATCTTGTCGAGAGAAGCATCGTAGATGACCTTGAATGGCCGGGAAGGAGGAAACTCGGATCGAGGAGGAGGCCAGTCGGGGAGAGGTGGTAACGAGTACAATTTGGGTGGTTCTGGAGTCGGCTGACGTACAGGGACAGGTGGAGAAGGGGGAAGCTGGGAGGAAGAAGGGCCAGCAAGAGGAGAGGGAACGATAGGGGAATGACGGGGACTAGCTAAAGGTATATTCGGAGACGTTAGCTGAACATCCTCCATAGGACTGGGTGCTGGTCTTTGGGTATTCAAATGAGCAGATGTGGCTGAGGGAAGTCGGCCATTACTGCTCGGAGGTGATGGCGGTGGTTTTGGC
>LBLO01000979.1:0-13176 GCA_004354395.1 Chondrostereum purpureum | reverse complement strand
CTAGGACTTGGTACGTTGTAGTCACTGATTTGTGATGCAAATTTCGTGTGGCAAACGGAGGACAAAGACCTAGTGGCCCGCTATCCTTGGCGGCGGGGATAGAATGTTCGATGCGCAATAGACCGTAGCACAAAGTGACTCGTCGTTTTTGTCAAGGCTTTCGTAAGTGGACATAAATGGACACACGCATTCCTGGGTGTCACCTTCACCTGGGAAAACGGGATCATACACTCAGGACGTCCGTGCGGATGGACTCTGTTTCCTACGTTCATGGATCGTACTATCCCGGAGAAACGGAGTAGTGAGCGTAAGCTACTATTGTCGTAGCATGCATCACGACAACGCGTGTGAGTAGGTGTCCCAGTGAGCGGCCTTTGTTTTTCGTGTAACAACCTTCTGAATGTGTCCCTGATACTTGGCACGCCTAAGAACCAGTTTGTATTAGATAGTATTCCAGCGAGATAGTCTCCTGAAGTATAGCTGTAACGTTAGACGATTACTTTGAATTGATCTTCAAATTGGAACTGAACTTGAAGACTAACGCTGGAGCAATCACGTGAACGCATTAGAGAGACTTCGGACCGCGGCAGTCACGGTGTCACAGTGGACGATATAAGGGCGGCGCGGGTCCGCACGGTTTGGACCGGACCTCTTACCTTTCACAGCTCTACCTGACGACCTGCCAGTGACCTGGNTGTAATCTTTACCGTCACGGATGGACACCGTATGCGATTCTTTGCCGGCCTTGGCGCTCTAGCCTACCAGTCCGACACAATTCCTAGCCATTGCTCCAAGGCGAGCATCGACGAGAGACTGCATCACAATCATATTCATAGTGCGTTTGGAATGTTTCGGATATATCTAATACTTTTTTGACCACTCTCCAGGACGACCGGCACTCCATCGGGCTGGTTCATCTCAGTAAGCTCCCGTTTTTACCTGTGCGAGTAGACGATCCTGTGGCCGTCAACACCTTGAACTTCCATGTACCCCCTAGGAAAAAATCATCAATAACCATCACCGCTAGGGGATTTGATTCTGTTCAAAACGATTCCATCGTTTTCCTCGTCTATTATTGAGCGCGGGCACTTCTCAGCACCCGATCCCTGTCAGCCTATCAACTGCACCCCACAGTCGCCCTCAAGCTTCCTTGGGATTCGAGGGGACTTGGGGATGTCAACTCAAGAGCTCGTTAGACCACACTGACACAACGTAACTAGATACTGATTCTATATACATATGGACTTGGCAGGAGATGCAAACCTAATTTCACCCAAAGGTTGGAGCTTTTGGGAGAGCTCTTTCACCACTATTAACCAGCATGATTACTGTCATATATTGTTACATCATATCAAGATAATTCTAGCAACTCTTAAGCTCAACTACTATTGATCATCGCAGAGTTATTGACTGTGGCCGTTGTTGATCAGCGCCACGACTTCTGGGGAACGAGGCGTGATCGAACATTTGAAGGGCATTGGTTGGCTTTGGGTTAGATTATAAGACGTTGATGCTGGAAGGACCTAGCTGGTACTTACACTACTATTTCACAGGAGTATTCAATCGGTGGGGGAATCTTCTCCCCATTGGAATTGACCACCGGAGAGATTTCAAACCCAGAGAGCATGGCCACAATAGCGATCCATGCAGAGTTAAAAGCAAAATGACGGCCAGGGCAGATTCTGGGGGATGAGCCATAAGATCGGCATACTATTATTATAAAAACCCTACCTTCGCCCGAAACCAAATCCTCCATTCTTCAAGGGATCAGGGCAAGGGTTGGGACCAAGAAACCTCTCTGGTTTGAATGCGTCTGGGTCTGGATACACCAAAGGTTCATGAAGCATTGCCCTAGTACATGTGTTACTATAAGTATTTAGGACTCCTCGACGGTAGAGCGTAGGTCTCACCATGAATTACCAAAGACAGTAGTGCCTGCCGGGATGTAATGACCATCATATATGTCTTCTTTCATAGCCCTATGAGCGACCGCTTGCTCATTTCATCAGGATCTGGGTTAATCTGAGAGGAGGAGACATACGCAGGGGTGTAACAGGCATCCACCGCAAGGTTTCAAGAAGGACAGCTTCAATATACGGGAGGAAGGGCGATCATCGAAGTCGGGGAGTCTATCCTTCCCAATCACTTCGTCAATCTCCTTGTGCGCACGTCAGGGTTGTGAACCATCACCAATATGAAAGTCAGAAGGACGGAAACAGTCTACAATAATGAAATCCTGGTTTCAAATAGAATTGAGTGTGTTAACTTACCGTGTCCGCACCGGCTAAGATCGTATAATTAGAAACGTAAGACGTTTCACAGACACGACAGCCTCGTACCTGCATATGCAACACCAGCAGCATTCTTTACAACGTCTTCGTCGGTATCATCGGAAGGAATATCGACACTTTGTAGTCTTTTAAGTGATTCCGATATAAAAGTGCCATCCACCTAGCGATCTCTGTTCAAGTGATTTGCAAGATTGACTAGAGAATCTGAAGTTCCATACCAGACCAGAGGTTTTCATGGCATCGAAAGGCCGGTTCCGAAGATCCGTCGTCAGTTGGGCCCATACCTGAGCTTGACGTCGGAATTTGACTCCCGGAAACCATGCTTAGTATGGTCATCAGAGAGATGTGCTAAGGGATCTCGTGAGGAAACCACTCACTAGGGATGTATTTCAGAGCCGGAATGAAGTCTACAAGGTAAATACCGGAATTCAAGGCTTGCACAATCGAATTCATCGCTTCTTGGGCCAGCTTGACGTAGACGTCATTCTCTGGTTGAACTTCATATCCATATACTGCCAGAAGAAGCAAAGATCCAACGTAACTAGAATAACATGTCAGCACCGCTGTAGCAGGATTATATAGTCGCTCGAGGTGGCCCACTTACTGACGAACAATCGTAAAGAAGTTGTCCGGGTTTGTGTTAAGTGAGCGAAGAAGGTGTTCTGCAGCCACCCTTTGCTTTGGAAGATGAATTGGTAGTGCGCTGGGCTGGAAATATCGATGAAAAACTCGGCGATGGACCCTTCCATCCCAAGTCGTGTTTGGTACATGCTACTTCTTGTACTAAACTGGAACTCACCTCCAGCGATCCCCATATCCCATATGGACGAAATCCCATTTCAATTTCATAAGATCATTAACCATAGGCATATCTATCTCACAGTCATATGAGTTGGGCAGTGATAAGACAAAAGAGACCTCATACCGGGTCGGTCTGAGTAGTTTGCAGATCTCTTGTCAAACAGTGCCGCGGCGGCTTTAGCTGAATTCAGAACAACAACGGGTTTCCCGAACACATCAAAGTGTATAACATCTGAGCCATACGCAGCCCCCCNAATTCGCATAGCAGAGCCACGGGTTCTTCTTCATATTGGAGACAT
This sequence comes from Chondrostereum purpureum, assembly GCA_004354395.1. Lineage (NCBI taxonomy): Eukaryota > Fungi > Basidiomycota > Agaricomycetes > Agaricales > Cyphellaceae > Chondrostereum > Chondrostereum purpureum. Next base: position 9,785 of record LBLO01000979.1, on the reverse strand, counting down.
CTTTGAGATTGCCTATGATGGGCATACATTTAGGCCCARGGSGAAGGGGCGGCGAGGAGCGAGTGAAAATGGTTTTGACGTAGAGAAAGACCACACAAACGAAGGCGATTGAGAGGAAAGTAGAGGTATCCATGATCATTGAGGGTTGCGACGTCTGGTTATCTTTGAGCTTGGACGGTTATATAGTACAGTATCTTCAAACTTCGTGATGAAGAATTGGTCTAATAGTTTCCCTTGACAGACACATACCATAGAAGCGAACTAGTAAGAAGCACTGCCTTCAAGACCTCCAATAATCGGGTTAAATACCGCCGAAATGGGGTACATTTGAGAGATGTTCAATACACTCAAACTGTCATTTTGAACTGCGCAGATTCCGAAACAGCCCTCTACAACGGCGGATACTTTGCCTCACAGTGGTCCTCACTTAGCTTCAGAAAAGACAATTTCTCGAGTGTCGAAGGACTCACCGCAGGGTTTTAGACCACGAGCTTGGATGATTCCTCAGGGTGGCCGACGTGTGACTTCTTCAGGTCCAGCTTTTAGGTGGCAGGGCACCGCCTCGAGATCGTCGTGGTTGAGTTAGGAGCGAGTTGGTGAACATTTATTTCCGCAATTRAACCCGCTATGCAGACAGAAGCAGTTGTTGAACCTAAGTAGTGACAGAATCTACACGTTCGTCAAGACCGCAAGATAGCCTAATTATCAGTAGATCGTTCTGCCCGAGAAACAGGTGAACTTTGGGTCCCGTCAAGCAGCTCACAAACGGCGGTCACTGCGCCATTCTCGACATTTTTTCTTTCCCATGGCATCATCCTCTCTTCCCCCAAAAAACTTGCGAAGTTGATAACTGTAGCAAGCTTGAACCTGCACATACTCTCACGGCTCAGGAAGAAGAACCCTGTCTTGGTGTTCCTCCAAGCTTCCCCAGGCCTGACATCCGTCCCAACCACCAGGAACAATGCCGAGTCAGAGCTTGGTGAGAGTGAAAAAAGGAGAACAGATACAATGGGATTAGGTGTTCCGTCATACTCCCCTTCGTGGCTGTATTGTCAAACATTGAACGACGAGGATCCTTCAACACTTTGGAATCCTACGTGTGAACGGTGCCGTCATCCTGAGGACATTTCAACAAAGCGTTTGTGTAATCTTTGAACTCCTCTTAAGAATGCTACTGGGACAGCCAGGCCGGCAAGTGCGTGATATGAGGGAAAATGTGACAGGAACATCATGAAGAAGACACTATCGCAAGAGAAAAAAATGGGTGGCACTCACGAACTTTAGCGAGGGCAAGTCGACGGTTCACATGTTGATGCCGAGAGAGCTGACGTCCTGATACGAAATTCCATCTACCAGGAGCTTGCTGGTCCGTCGAGTACTTGCGCGCTAAGGCGGCAAGTACAACAAAAGCTCCAAGACAGCGGGTAAAACTCGGTCGATAACATAAATATTAGCGCAGAACTCAGGGTTTCCTGGTGATGTCGCCTACTTATATTCGCGGTGCTTGAAAATAGATTAATTTTATGGAAGGCACGCCTTGTCCAGGGCTGTCTAGGATCAACCAGTCAACTTATCACTGCTTATCACCATGGGAATGTGCACGTTTCGCACCGGGGTGTACACGGATGATTTTGTGACTCTTCAAGTTCGTCAGGGTACTTCATTTGGGGCTTTTCTTAAACGGTAGAAATTGCCAACCTCCTATCGCATGAGATACCTCATTTCGGGTTCGGCTTCGAAGTCCAGCAATCAAGTTCTGGGTGAAATTGGAGAAGATAGAAGAAAAAATATGCATGCGTGTCGGAACTTGATATCTAGATGAGAGTCAACCAGGATAACGGCCTAGGCTATAGGTGCAGAACACGTCAGTCAGATATATTCATGAATCTTTTGGGCGATTTGATTTTTTGTTAAAAGAAAACGACTCAAGACGCTTCTCAGGAAAATGGGATAATCGACATGAAAGACACGTCCATCACGGTGTAACGGGATCCCGGTACATTTGTGTGGAGCAAAGTCTGCGCGGCAGGGCCTAGCTGTAGAGTTTTCGTTTGAAATAAGCATCATGATTGTGTATCGATTGGTCGATTATCCTAGAGGAAGAGTTGTATAAAACAGGGTAAACATGCACGACTCGAAGGTGTTCTTACTTCATGTCCATGTGGCAGATTCTCGAGCTGCTACAGAAAAAAATAACTTCCAGGAGGGAAGGGTAGTGAAGGTGAAAGACGTTGGAGAGATATTCATTTCACCTGGCTTTGAATATAAGCGGACGTGAAGTTACCACGATTCTAGTGTCAAGCCTTTCTGATTGAGGTTGCGCTTTCAACGATACGGGATGTCAACAAGTGATGGATGTCGCCGGGAGTTAGCTACTAAGGTATCACAGTGAGCACGAGACGTGGACCAGCAAAAAAAAACATTGGTAACGGAGTTGTTCTGTCTTCCAGGAGGCTTGATATGGAGGAACTACAATGAGAATGGATAGGCGAACAGAGAGGGTCAGTACTACTACCAAGTAGTGATGGAATGGTATCGCCGGRAKCGTACACCAAAATCGGGTTTGCACAGCAGTACCAACCTCGCTGCGCAGAATGCTGATGGTGAGTTGGACACATTTCATCGGAAATATTGGAAAGCCCGGCGATTGCTGCTGCTAGGCTTGAGAACCAAACTTCCGTCCCATTTCATCAATTAGACGTGGTCTGGCCCGACCATGACCGTTGTTGAGACTATAAATCACCATTAACGTCTAGAGTGTTCCTCATCCTAGTCTTATTCTGTCGGTGGATAAGCATGTCAAATGTTTGAATCTTGAAGAAGAGAATTACAGTCTGAACAGAACTCGTGTGGCTACCATTTGATCTCGATGCTATCGAAAGGTTTAGACGAATTAGCCGAAAGATTATCATTGAGATACCAGACGCTGGCTTGCAGAGATCGTGTTTTGCACACATTGCTGCGTTAATGCTGTTTGGTTGTTGATCTGCAAATATTTGTCTTCAATTTACTGGTTCGTTGGTCGAGGTGGGATGAGATGGGAATACGAAAGCAATCTGGGTCTTGGAACGGGATTTACAGAGGGCCTCAAGGCCGTATGCCCAGTGGCACAGCTGTTCTCCTTCGCATCTATACTTTTTCAGATGAAGATTAGCGTAAGAATCGTGATTGGAGTGAAGCCAGTTTGCCGAGACTCTCCACGAGCAGAGTTGCGACGTGATTCAACATTCTAGCAAACGGGTCGACACTGCTTGTGATCAGACCGTAAAGAATGTAGCGCGGCAGGGTATTATCTAGGTAATGATCATATTTCAACTGGTTGTAGACCTGTTCTCGAGGGGCTCGATCCGTCATTCATGTTTGTTTCCTACAAAGCGTTTTGGTTCAGCGACTTACTGACATCCATCTTCTTTTGACTGTTCTGGTCCACGGTGCAACGAGATTCGGTTGAGAAAATTCTGGGTTAAGTGTAAGAAGGGCATGCGGACTTTGACTTCTCCAGACATTGTAGCAAATATTGAAATGGTTGACAATGATTAGTATTACTAATGGTGATACGGCTTCTAACAAGTAGTCTGAATCACATGTGCTCACGCTCGACTAATCACCATGTTCTGACTGGCAGTGGTAATAGTATGGATGGATCCAACGTCATAACAACTAGTACGCAAGCATATACCTGGTACTTGTTTCATTGTCAAGTCTAAGTACACACAGGAACTCAATTTCTGGGATACAGTGACATGAACTTGCGAAGAAATACCGCGAGAAACGCGAGACATGGACACTCAAGTTTTGCTTCACAAAGGTGCTCAAAGTTGCTATAGATGCAGTCATCGGGCCAGCAGTTGACCAGTGGAATTCATCTCTCTGGACAATATATACTTTGGTCTCCCGACTGCTCGGTCAGGACTCAGGACTCAGGCCGGTCCCACAAATTCGGCACATGTTTGCTTTCCAGTGGCGACATCCTTCTGTTCCACCGTTCGCTTCACCCCGAGGTTTATCGTCATGAATCATGATCTTCGCAGTAGGAACCTGGTAGGTAGGTATGCATTTTAGCCGCAATAATCCCAATATCTGGAGAGGCTGTCCGAAGCGAATACCTACAGTGGAACTTGTATTCCACCCTCCGCTTGAACTTTTAGAAGGAATTAAGGCATATCCGAAGGCTCGAAGACTGATTTGCAATAACGGTTAACCTTTGCCCAAATCCAGGTAGCCACGACGAACGACAGGAGCAAGGGGAACAAGACAGCTTGATTTATTCTTGTGTCGTGAAAGGTGAAGCGCGCGGCTTGACTAATTCCCTTGAGTTCGTATGCTTGCGACTTGCGCTTCACAGGTGAGTCCCTCCGCTATGCGGAGATGGCCAGGTMATGTCGTTCAATGTGCCGCCCTCGTGCCTTGCGCCGAATCAAGGATGTCTACATCGAAAAACCGGGCACCACCGATAGTCAGGAACACATCATCGCACATGGTAGTGCTAGGCTGCCGCCCGATGGTGCAGCAGGGTGCAGCTCTCATGGACATGTCTTGATTCTTTCAGGAGTTCATTCAAGCACAACTGCTGTCGACAAGAATGACCCGTGTCCTCCCTAGTTTCGTTAAAACTCTACTCGAGTCCGAATCCAGGCAGGTCTATCCTTGCGCGGACCTCCAAAAGACAGTGTCCGTTCGCTTTTAGGTAAAAAAATCCGATTATCTTTCAGGTTGATGTCAATAGTAACGAGGCCAACCACAGTACTTATCAAATGAATTCGAAGCTCAGAACGGGGCTGGGGCGCAATTCAAGGCCCCATTGAAGTCCCACGATTCCGCGCCTGTTAGCCTAAGGCTCGGCTATCGATGCCAGCTGTTGCTCATGTTTTCAACCAGTTTACTCTGGCTTTTCTTATTCTGATTCTTTTTCATGAACACTGAAACCTCAGATGCTATGCACAACGCCATGCTTTCTTAGCGCTAGGCCAGGGTTGTCCCATCTAGGAGATCTGGGGGACAGGTACCTGTGATAAGATGCTCTCTAGCTAAATCGGGCGAACACAAACGTGGAACGGCTTTACGTCGTGTCTTTTGCCGCAATCTAGGAAATGCTTCATTTTGTCAATATCGGGTTCGCCTGTGGGCGCACACCTCAACTCCGATTGGTAGTTCGCCTAGAACCTAGAAGTTACTGGGATTTGGCCATCCGTTTTTCTAATCTATCCAGAATCTATTCGTCTCCCCAGGGAACCGCGAGGAGATGTAACATATAAACTAGCCCGACTATGACAGAGCTTTCTGTATCGACTCTTCAGCACCCCGTTGTCTCGACCGATCCCCTAAGTACGATATGTCGTCCAATCCATCTCTCATCAGCACAGCAGTTTCTGCTCTATGCTACGCCATTAAGACCGCTCATCTCTTCACTGTGTCTGACATTAAGACCATCGTCTTCCCCATTACCGTCTTCTCCACATCCCTCTCCGCTTGGCATTCAATTCCAAGGTTCTGCCTCGTCGTCGCCTGGATTTATTCGGAATTGTTGGAGTTCAATTTTGCCAATCAGACTCACGGTACCCTATTCGTTGGTTCAGTTTCTTCTCCTGCGTTGTCTCATGCCTTGCCACTGGTTTGTTTTCTCAGGCTCATCCCCTACCGAGGATGCCCTCAATAAGCCCTACCGTCCTATCCCCGCAAAGCGGATCACACTGGAGAACGCGCGCAGACTGCGATGGATCTGGCCACTCTTCAATTTAGCAGGGTCATACATGATCGGTGCTTTGCCGGGGGCCATCGCCGTCACAGTATTTACAACTCTTCACACAGAGTTCGAACTTAGTGAACATTGGTTTTCGAAAATTGCGAACACTGCAAATTTGTACGCATGTTTCGAGATCGGTGCTACGTTGGTAGCCAGTACGTGTACTATTATACGACCTTTCTTATATGTTTTGACATTATCCTCTTTAGATGGCGGAGAGCCACTCAGTCCACCTCAGATCGCGGCCGTCTTCTGTAGCACAGCTATCACTCTTATGACCGTCCAAGCGCAAGACTTCTACGATGTTGAAGGAGATTCGAAAAGTGGTCGGATCACCTTCCCGGTCCTCTATCCTCGCGCCTCTCGCCTCACAATGCCTGTCTTCCTCATCGGCTGGTCATGCGTCATCTTTTATCTTTCCTTAGTGAACGTGTATCTTCTGTACACTCTTCTGGCCCTCTCTGTATGGGTCGGCCTTAGGTTTTTGGTCCTGCGCTCAGTCAAAGAGGATCTAAAGTCTTATGTCCATTACAACGTAAGTCAAGTCTCGTTGGTATCGTTAGACCTACTCTCTGACCTCTCTTTAATTCCATGTGTAGGTTTGGTTGTGTCTAGTGCACGTAACACTCAGCAGCCTGGATGCAGACAAGCTGCGTCGTATCCAACAGGTTGCGACTACTTTCTGGCCGACTATTATCAGCGGAATCTCTCTTCCGGTCTTTTCCATGGCGTCTTGAGCATCGTTCACGCCCGGGATTCAAGGACATACATACGAGCTTGTATAAGTCTGGGTATTTTCCCCTAGAAATTTCGAGAGCTCATCATTCTGTGTTGGTTTTCTTGTTCCATTTCCTCATACATTTTCTCTTTCTTTTCTCCTCTTCCATCATCCGTCTCTGTTTGTTGCATTTTCTCTGCTCATGACTTGTATGTAAAGACACAAACATGTACCATTTGGCTAGCATTGTTCAATGATTGTGTTCATGATCCCTTAGTAACTTGCGTTATCGAAAACACCAAGTGCCTTTGAGGCATCAAGTCTGAGCACCACGACGGCCGTTCCGAGGGCAGGAGCGCCGCCGTGCAGTCGACGCTCATCCACCACCGCCGACTCTCCTGCACCTCGAAAATGTTTCGCTATGCATGGGTAGAAGCTACTTCCTGGGATGCCATCCAGACTAGTATCAAGACCTTGTTAAGCTTACATTGATTCATGCGGTAGTATATATGTAGAATCACTGATGATGCGATCCCTGGACCAATTTAAATTWCTTTCTTTTCTGTACCAGGAAAGACATCTATGGTGGTCTAAAATGACGACAACCTGGAATCATCTTCCACGAAGGTCTTAGGCCCGCGGCCTTGCTCCCAAGGAAGGCTTGCAGATATACATTCCTGCATTGTGGGCTATCGACGCATATGCCAAACTAGACATGGTGAGGCGCTCGTGCAGAATCGCGGCTTCTGATGTGAAAGAAACTGGGGTGAAATCTTTAAGGACGGGTGCCTGGTGAGCCTCGAGGAGCTTAATGGAATGAAGAGGCTTGCGTGCTTCAGCAAACGTAGCGGACTCCCTGTAGCTTTGTCATTGGTAAGATCATATTAACGGGAATTTCTTTCCTGTTATATGTGAGCGGGGATCCAAGTACTTATAACTGATTAACGTGCTAGGTTTATAGTTATATTTGAAGATCAGGAGACTGATCTGCCGAAGTCTAGGTATTTGACATCCCAGCAGCCCTGGTCAAAAATGTCCAAGTTAGTCAAGACTCAACTAGATGGAAAGAGGGAGGTAACAGCCTCACGCGTCGGGTGACAACTAATCTATGTTTCTTGAGTTCGTATACGATAGCAATACGAAATAGGCGCCAGCTTGGGCATTTAGGAATTTCTGGATACGATCCAAGATGATTAGGAAGCGGAGTGCTCGGTACCATCCCGAGTCTCAAGTGAGATCCCAAGGAAATTGCATAAACCCGTCGGTGGGCTGCGCGAAATGGAGGGGGCATGCTTCATGGACATTGGAAATCCAGAGACGGGCTGCCGGATGGAAATATGCGATCTCGATTCAGTCTAATCGGATGAGATATATCGTACACCAATACCGTTGAAAAGATATTACTCCTCCTCTCTACGTTTGAAAATGGAAATGATAAGCTAACGAGGGCCTCCAATTGTAATGATGATGAATCTGGGGAACACACTACTTGCCTGAAGTATCTGCATAATTAAAGCAGCGCCTGCCGTCTTTGTGCCATCTGGTCGGATTCTGTAGGAGCCCCGGTTTCCGTGCAGGGCTACTAGTAGTAGTACTGGGTATTCACTTGATGCGAAGTTTTAGTGGTCACTGGCAATCCCTGCGAGAGAGTTTTTTGCGTGACCTGGTGATCCGACTGGATTTATGTCCATATATGCTAGGCATGTCCGAAATTGTGCCAAATTGTGGCGCTTTAGCACCCCACACATAGGTTCGCAGGTTCATGTTATTATCTCTCAGACCATGTATTATCTAGACAGAAACTCGCTCCGAAAATTTTATGTCTATTTCAAGGCCATACAAGCAGATAATAGCCATTGGGATAGCACAAACTCGCGAACCAAACAAGTTATGTAAGCAAATCCGCTGCATCGAATTTATTCTAAATGCACCACCTCTGAGCTTATCCACTGCGAATTTTCCCATTTTTTAACATGTAAAATCATGTTTAATATGTTTATTTGTAATCTCTGCGAAACTTCTATGAAATTTGAGCTGCAAACAGTGAAAAGTCGATATTTTTCAGGCAAAATGGTCTTAGGGCCTGCGTGATCTTAAATTTTTGACAAAGATTACAAATAAAACGGTAATCTGAACATTTTCTCTCATATAAACTATTCACAAATGTTCTTCCTTCGCCCTGTAGGTGGTGCATCGGTATCGAAGGCCATGAACGACGCTACGGACCTGCTCAAATCGCCACTGCCCCAAGCAGTACTTATCCGCATCACCCAAGATATACCTCCAGTCCAGGGCTTGGCTACCGGTGACGATGACGATGGCTCAAATGCTGACCGGGTCCCTATTCACGTACTCTCTCCAACCTAGTACAAAACACCTCAGCCGTAAAATCTGGGATCTGAGTCTCGCATAGTTTCAGCTTGAACTTTTCTGCCCCTTTCCAAGTTCCAACCTGCCAGTCCCTCTCCACCSTCCCAGTGAACCAATGTACTCTAGCTTTCATTTGCATTCTTCTATCGTTTTTCTTTCATCTGCTTTTCTCTCACCTTTAGTATATATATGTACATACCCAAATTCTTAGTGCATCTTTTCTAGGCATTCCCGAAGAATTGATTGGGCCAGGGATTGCAGGCCATAGTAATCCCACGCCTTTGTTGCTGGACGAGGCAATGACGGTCTATCGGGATAGAGACGTTTCTTGCCTAATTAGCCTCGGGACTGGCCATCCGGGTGTCATTTCTTATACTGGTTCTGCAGCGGATGAGCTATTGGTCACATTAAAGGCCCTTTCGGACGACTGTGAAAAGACCGCAGAGAAGATGGAGGTCGAGATGCGAAAGAGGAAGGGGGAAGCCATGAAGTACTTCCGATTTAGTGTTGCACAAGGCATGCAGGGNCTGTCGACTGACGAGTGGGGAGACGATGCTACGTCAGGAGTGGCTGCTCACACAGCAGCTTATCTCGGAATGAACAATGTAACGACGGCAATGGAAGAGGCCACGGAAATGGTTGTAGAAGTGACATCTGAAGCAGGACTTCTACACTCCATCGCAGGCTCACATTCACAAACCACGGAAGTTCATAGCCAAGATGCCAGTGATAACTCGGGTGTGCAAGCACCCCTTTTGGAGCCTGCGGCGCCTCCCCCCTATTCCAAAACATCCTAGTCATCCAACAAGGGGGCAGAGAAATATGTACTTGTCGTTGATCATGGGTCACCTCATGCGCCCCNAAACATACCTCCTACTCCCTTACTATCCTGAAAAGTGATTGCTTATGTCTCTCTCACCTCTTNCCTATCACAGCGCACTTCTTTTCCTTTTC
>LBLO01000978.1:0-13224 GCA_004354395.1 Chondrostereum purpureum | reverse complement strand
CGGCGAGGCTGAATGAGGAAAGAGTGTCCGGCAAGGTGGAGCCGCGAGGCCGTGGCTGCGCGAGGCGGTTACCTCGNCCCGCGCTGTGCGCGAGGCCGTGGTGCTAGTGGCATGAGAGAGGCAACTCGTGACAGCAACGGGCAGCTACTATCCCTGATTCTGACATTCACCAAGCAGGAGAGGATGACAGTTATATGTTCACAGTTAAATCGCAGTCAGATGCATCTGTAATATATACTGTTGACCTCGAAGCATACGACTGTAATTGCTTGTCTTTTCCATTGATCTGCTTCTGCAAGCATCTCGCAGCAGTGCAGCGATGCTATCCTGAGATCTCTGATGAGGTTCCAATTAGCACACTGGCCTGTTCTTCCATGAAGATCACACCATCCCTCAAAGAAGTGGTGCCCAAGGATTGGCAGATACCTCAGATTGCAGAAGCCCCCTCGATGACGACAATGGCCACACTCAATGACATCACTAGAAAATTATCGGCTCTTGATATACGATTTCAGATGGACCCCCCTCTACAATCACCCAGCTATCCAGGAATTCTCAGCAGCTCTCACCCATCTTTACAATAACCTAGTAATTTCAGACACTGTGATTCTACCACGGCAGAAGAAAGTTGCCTCAAATCAACATTCTTGGACAGAAACAGCAGCTGTTATGGGAGTCCATGTCAAGTCACAGAAACAAAATTGTATTACCCACACTGATCCTTACTCTGGAGGCAAGTGATCCGGAAAAAAGGCTAAATTGGATGCTCGGAACCCAATTCCACCACCGGAGATGCCTTTGTTGGATATTATACCAACAGAAAGAACACATCCTACTCCCGACTCGAGCTATCCCCCCCCCTGACCTTCCTTCCTCTCCTCCTTCTATTTCCACTATCTTTGAACCAGGTTCACTCTTGACAGTATCCGTGTCATCATTGATACCATCTGTGCAGCAAGCCACCACTTCCGCAATCCATTCCTCTTCCGCTATAACACCATTCTCACCCGGAACATATCCACTTGACCAAAGGAGTTTATTAGCTTTGCGTCGGCAAGAGTTGAACTCAATGTGTAAATTCTATGGCCGGAAAGCAAAGGGTACTAATGAGGATATTATTCAAGACTTAGTTAGACTAGCGCAGGACAACGTCACCATACACATTTCGAAATAGATAAGAAATGTCTTAAATAAAATCTAATCTATTTGATAACCGACGATGATGGCGGGAATTGGCGGGACTATTGAGTGATGTCAGTGCTTTGTTTGTTGAACGTGATGTCCTTCATCACGTGCATGCCGCAAAAAATTGGCAACTGTCCAAGTGGCAAGTACTTGTGACTGACTTGGGAATCGTGGCCAGCTCTAAAAGGGACCCTTCCCAGAAAAGGCAAGTGGTCTTTCTGTCTTTTAGGTCTTTTATATCTTTAGGAGTTTCAAAAGACTATCAAAAGACAGTGTGTAGTTTTACTGATGTTGGTATTATACTTTCAAGACCTTGTCTTAAGTTGGCCAGGTCATCTTACTAACTCCTTACCACAGAGTCAACCTTATTTCCTAGAGTTAAATATAGCTGGCTGGGGCCATAGGGGTACTTTCCTGATGTTCTGACATAGCCCATATCTATTTGTGGAAGATTTCCACTTATTTTGCTATATTTCTCTTATTCTGCATTATATAACTCTCCTTTGTTTCTTGACTATAACATACTAGTACTCTAGATCTAGCAAAGCCAATCAAATACCAAACCATCTGTCTGGAGATATCATTTTGTGAAATATATCCTGAACAACATCTGGAATAAATATCCCAAGAGCTGTAGAAGAATGAATATTAACAGGAGTTCCAGTCAGGCTTAACCTATAGATTCTTAGTCAGATGGATAAAGAAGAATGTGAAGGCAAACTAACTGGTAGGCAGATTTCCCATCAATGAATACTTCAACCTTCAATATTGGGTTTGTCTTGTCTCTTGTATCAACTTCAAAATTAGACCTAGAAGCATAATTGAGATACTCAATTAGAAATGCAAGAGGCTCAGGCCAGATTATCAGACATACCATTTTTGATTTCCTTTGGCAATGTGCTTGATGACCTTCTCCCTTGGAAGCTCTTCCAGAACAACCTCTTTCAGAGGGAAGTCCTCCCCTCCAACCTCCTTCAGCACTGTTCTGTTTCGTTGGGTAGTCTCCTTGGATGCACTTCCCATAGTGGGAATGAGAGGAATGTAGAACATATTCATCGGACTGCAATGGTAGTCAACACTGAAAAAGCAGCAAGAAATCCAGAATTACAGACCTAGTTGAGAACTCTCTGACTAAATTCTGTCCTCCACTGTCAAATTCTACCGCTGCAAACTCATGACGATCACCTGAGATGAGTATGACATTGGGCACAGTCTGTAACACTTCCAACACTTCTTCCTTCTCTTTTACATACCCTGCCCATGTATCCACCTGTGCATCACCAATCCAAAGGGAGGTGAAGGGAACCGAGGTCACGATGAACTTGAATGTGGATGTCGAGTTGACTTTAGAAAGCCAATTGTACAATGCTGTCAATTGCTGCTCCCCCAGCATCGTCGGAGGCGTCTCTTCCTTCTCCTCCGTGGTCATGTTCTCTCGACTCCGATATCTCCTAGTATCTAGAACAAAGAAAGCGGAGTCACCATATTGAAATTCATAGTAGTGCTGTCCTGGGACGATTGGGTTGGGATTTGAGTTGGTGTTGTACAGTTGGAAAGCATCAGAGGCATTGGGATACGGCATCTTCAAGTCGTCGCCTTCACCTACACGTGAACGAGACTGTCAGTTAAATTGGCAGTGGAAGGGAACAACGACGAACCGGCATAGTTGTTCTTAATCTAAAAAAGTGGAGGTCAGTATGACAGTAGCATAGAGCATCATATGATATACCTCATGGTCATCGTATGTATGGAAAATGGCTGTAAGAATAGTCAGAATTCGAAGCCAGGATAACGCCTAGGGGACATACGCAGTTTCTCATACACTTTTCTGAAGCTAGGAGATTGATAATTCCTTCGATACAGTCTCCGATATGCTTCCTTCGAAGGTCCAGCATAATAAGGAACATCTGCATAGATGAAGTCTCCCAAAAACAACATAAATTCAACCGGAGCAGACGTCAAGACTGCTTCATCCTGTTCCGAAACCTGTTCCTTGGTCTCGCGGGACAGATACTGATCTAGCAAGTCATACCCCTTGATTGTCTTGGACTGGAAGGGTACGTATGGGAAGTTGGGGATCTGGCACGAGGAAGCAATGAAGCGAAAGTGCGATCCGGAAGGAAGTCGAGGGTCAGGGAATGTACGGAATGGCAATGGGCTCGAGGGGTAAGAAAGATGGGAGTGGTCCGAGTCAACAAGGCTATCTGTACATGAGATTTTGTTGTCAGTTTAATTCAACAAAAAGCAAGATGTGAATGTACATTCGTATGATGTGCTTGGCCATAAACTTTCGATTGTTGCAGTTGCAACCCAGTCATTCTCCTCAGCAAGAAAGAGGCTCGGACCATCCTTCCAACTTTCAGCTCCCTGTTCCCTCCAAATAATTTGCGCAAANTTGTCGGTGACGTTTGGCGCGAAGACGGGATAGCGAACGGCAATCTTAACGGAGTTGCTGGAAACAGCGCCAACACGCGCAAAAACGACTTCGGTCGCAGGATTGACAAACGGTGCGGCGATAAGGTCTGTTATTGCGAGAGCAAGAAGAAGGTTGATAAATATAGTTAGGTTTCTGCAAATGGCTGAAGGGGATGGAGTTGAGAAGAGAACAGCCTTAAAAGTCTCTCTCCATGTTATCTAGACGCTGTTGGTGAGAATGTAGAGAGAAAGAAGCTAAATAAGAGCGTACAATTTCATCCAGTTTGGGGTCTTTTTCTGAGGGTTTGGGTGCGGGAACGAGGAGATATGGAGCAGTGACTACATGGGAGAGATACAGACATGGTAGAAATGGAATACAAAATGAGTATGGGATCTAGTAATTGGCTGATTAGTTGAGCTGATTAGGAGAATTATTTGATTTGAGGCATACAATTCGTAGAAAAATATAAGCCGCCAGACGAAATGCCGACGAGGACACCGTCCCAAGGCGCCGAAGTAGAATGTAGTCTGCAGAAGAAGTCATAGCCAATGACGTAACGCCTGTTTCGCGCAAACTCCCCCAACTTGCCTCACGGATACCACGCGTCTCGTCAAAAAAGAGTCAGGTTATTGTATTACTAGTTACATTTCAGCTATTTTATTACAACGGACTCGTCGGTCCGGAAGCCCAACGATCTCATTTAAACACCCCATTCTGAACTTTCAGGGCCATTTCGTATCCCTCAGCAAAATGTGCAAGACGAGCGTCTACAGCAAATCCCTGGATAATTCACGGTTATAGCAGTACCTAGGACACTCATTAAACAATTACCTTTTCGTGGTATGCTAAACAGACTCAACTTCAGCTTTCAATGCAAAGGATAGATGAGAGCTGAAACCTTACCGTTCAGCTCTTCTCTAAGCTTCGATAGCTCGACGACGCGCTTAACAATGTATTCCCCTGCGTCTAATTTCTGCTCAGGAGTCTCCAGTTTATCTTCCATGACTACCTTGGCTATGAGAAGTTGCATGTTCGCGTCCGTCATCCCTGCAAGCCAGTCAACATAAGAGAAAGTTTGCTCAGTTATAGGAAACTTTCCTGGATCGGAGACCACCGGAGGAGTGATGTCCACGATCTGGTCAATCGTGTAACCAGTCTCTTCGATAAGTTCACGCCGAGCTGCTTGCTCAGCTGTCTCGTTCGCGTCGATCAGGCCTGAGAGATCTCATGTTAAACCTGAAGGATATTTGCATCTAGTAGTTTTCGTACCTGCGGGAAGTTCTGTGAAAAAGAAACACTAAGTCAACACTGAGAAACAATCACTGTAGAGTTTTCCTTTACCGATGATATATTTGTCAATTGGGGGACGATACTGCTCAATAATAACAGTAGACAGGGGGAACGCGTTGGTCTTTGAGCTCAGTATTGGGAGAATGGATACAGCTGGCACGGGCTAAGTGAAACAACCGTTGAGCTTGGAGACAATATTCACCATCAACACSAGAAGATTTTCGCGTCTTTCGTTGAGCGCATTCCCACAATCTCTTCCAAATCCCTTCAATAACATGAATAACTATACAAACACGAACAACGCACCTCTTTCCCCTCCTGATCAACATATTTGATCTTCTTTAGAGTGATCCACTTGGCCTCTGAAATGGGCATATCCTCCATCGACACAACTTTAGCAGCTTGAGGCATCTTGCACTTTCTTTCGCCCGCCGAATATGATCGTTTAGATACTAATACTCGTGAGAATACAGGATATAGTCGTGGGCGAAGGTAAGATGTCATCATACCAAACCTGGGGCCGTGAAGCGGAGTCCCTCGGCCCGTTCTGCTTGACCATAAACCACCATCACATCATGTCTACCGACGCGTCTTCCAGCTCGCGTAAACGCAAGTCTAAGGACTCTACTCCCGTAACAGAGCCAGATAAGAAAAAAGCGAAAAGTATGCCCTCCAATTCGTCGTAATGAATATTCTAATGACACCCACAGTTCACCCATTCTTCACGAAGACAACGAAAGAGTTAAACACAGAAGCAGCTCAATCTGGACCTTTCAAATGGCTCGACTCTCTCGGTCCTAACGCGACATGTATTCATGCTACTAACTTGGATCCCCGACCCTCTGCTAAAGTTGCAGCATTCGATCTGGACGGCACCTTGATCAAGTCCGCTTTTAATACTACCCAATGGGAATGGTGGCACAGCACTATCCCAGCCAAATTAAAGCAGCTCGCAGATGAGGGGTATGAGGTCAGAACTCTTGATGACCGGGTTTCTGACCATCTAATGGAATCCCCAGATTCTCTGTGTTAATAATATCTAACCAAGCTTTGAAACCAACGGCGTTTAAACAATGGAAATTGAAGATTCCTCTCATAGCCGCTGCGGTAATTATGAAGACGCCTCCTACCCACATCGACCTGCTAAATAAGCCCCTTCATAGATGGTTGACATTCCGTTTCGACTATTCGCGGCGCGAGCCAAGGACCAATACCGTAAACCGATGATTGGAATGTGGAGGGAGCTCGAACACATCTTCACGCAACAGGATGTGGAAATAGGTTCGTTCATCATCTGTGCTTCGTTCACCCTGGACTTGTTCATTAAATTAATCTATTAAAACAGACAAAGCAAAATCTTTCTTTGTGGGCGATGCTGCTGGGCGTCAATACGCCGGTGGAAAATCGGATTTTTCTGGTTCTGATAGAAAGTGGGCTCTCAACGTCGGGCTCCCTTTCCATACTCCTGAGGTATTATCATTTCCTTCCTTACCCAACCCTTGAAAAACTCAAGGGCGGCCGTAGGAGTACTTTCTCGCTTGCCGCCGCACACCGATTACAAACTTGAAGGGTTTAACGTTTCCTCCCTCCCGACTGACCGTAAAAATATTCATTACAGTCCCTCTGATATTCATTGATTCCATCTCATAGTTCCTCCGATCGAACCGACCTCAAAACNTATCCTTCCCGATCCCAAAGTTCAAGAAATAGTCTTATTCGTCGGCTACCCGGGCATAGGCAAGAGCACCTTCTTCAAGCGGCATTTTGAACCTTCAGGATACATGCATATCAACCAAGACACTCTCAAGACCAGAGCGAAATGCCTCAAAACCGTTCTAACAGCGTTGCAAGAGGGGAAAAGTTGTGTCATCGGTATATGCTCTTCTTCTGCATCGCCACGTTTCAGTTTGATGATTTTCTCCCTCAAGATAATACGAATCGCGATGAGGCTACGAGACGATACTATGTGGAACTCGCTCAAGATGAGGATGTTCCAATCCGGTAAGTTGTAGAAGTTTGCAGCATGATACGATTGCTTATGCGGGCCGTTGGAAGGTGCTTCTGGTTCACGGGGTCCCTTGAACTTGCCTGGCATAACAATCTCTACCGAGCGTTCAATCTACCGTCTACGGTCGCTGACACAGAGGTTTATCCCCATTTTTCATCTCTGTTATCGGTTTATTCACGATTCACTTTAGGAGAAACGTGATCTCCTCCCTTATGGTGCAGTGGCAGGCTTCCGAAATGCTTTCGAAGAGCCCACCGCCAAAGAAGGATTCACCGAAATCAGAAAAGTCAACTTCACGTTCGAGGGTACAGAAGAGGAGCGGAGACATTGGTCCATGTGGCTTCAGATAGAAGGAAAATAGAGGTAAGACAGATCCCCTTCCCACACACCCTGCTCAATCGTTGGTTCGCGTATCTAGATGAACCCCATTTATTTATTGATAATTCATTTATTTATGTCTTCTACCCGTTTGTCTCTTTCTCTTAGTTACTCTATGAGTGTTCAGTTCATCTTTACGCGCTTTTCGCATCGTCTAGGTAATGTACTTCAGAACAATCCCTCAGTTTCGCAGCCGCTTGCTCTGGGGTGAGGTCGCGCTGGGCCTCCGCCATCAGCTCAAATCTATTGCTTTCATCAGCATTTGCAACCTCCGAACACGAAACACTTACCCAACCAGGAACTTCTTGACACTCGCGCTCCGTAACAATGGGGGCGTGAAATGAAGATGAAGATGTGCAACATTCTCTTCATCCTCATCATACGCCTTCCGGCCCTCTCCCTCCGGCGCGGGGACGGGACGTTGGTGTATTCCCATGGAGTATGGGCACGAGCAGCGGAAGAGGTTGTCGTATCTCTTCGTTACCTTGGACAAGATATCACAAAAAGCAACTTTCTCATCAGCTGTTAATTGTGTGATATCGGGAATATGGCGCTTATACGGCAGCACTGAGAAGAGAACAAGTTGAACGATCGGAATTCAGAGGAAGGAGCAAGACTAACGAAGGATCTCATACGGCCAGATTGCCCACCAAGGGACGACGGCAATCCAGTGATCGTTCTTGTTGACGACTCGGTCGGGAGTTGCAGCCTCGACATGTGCATATTCGCAGAGAATGCATGGCTTTCCTGTTCGCTCCTGTGGTCAGAGTCTTACTCGAGTACTGCCTGGTTGGGGGCATCATACCTTTGGGACCCTTCGGGGCATTGCTTGAGGCAGCTTCAGTCTCCGCATAACGTCTAAGAGCTGCCAGCTCTGTTGCTGGGAGAGTTGGAATGTGGGACGTAGACCAGATCTGACCGTGAGGATGGGGGTTCGAACAGCCCATTGCAGCTCCTTTATTCTACAAGATAATACCTTTCAGCGAGTCGGTTCATGAGTACGGGAGTCAATCAGCAATACCTCAAAAATCTGGACATAGTTGATGTGCTCCTCCGCTCCCCGCCGCTTGTAGATCCGGATCCACTGCTCCAAGATCTTTTCGACGTTGGAAAGCGTCAGCCTAGACAACGTCAAGTCGTGCCTCCTGCTGAAGATCAAAACATCGCATCCACCAYCAATAGGCTCGGTAGACAATAGGGGATGGGATGCGCTAGGTGGGGCAGGGATTGGGGGTGGAAGAACCGCGGCGAAATCGTTCTCGAAGGTGTACGTTTCCTCATAGTCTTCCGTCGTGATCCCACTAGCACGAACGTTCCCGGGACAAAGATAACAGGAAGGGTCGAAGGTAGGTCTGTCTTTTTCCTCAGCAGCTTCTTGTTGACCTTGCCAGGGACGTTTCATGCGATGGGGTGATACCAAAACATATTCGTTGGTTAGGGGATTGACTAGAAAGAGTGTAAATGTTGTAACCGACTTAAAAAGAACAAACTGAGAGTTATTACTTACGCCTACGATGGGGATGATTCGTAGGATTGAATTCGGACATTGCTAAGGTGGGGGAAAGGGCTAGAAATGTAGCACACCATCTGCCGGTGGACTTTTATAATTAGTTTTCACGATCCAGATTTCGGATCGTCATAAGTCAACGGATCTACGGCGCGAGTCGGATCATCGGTCCGTGCACCCTTGTCCTCTCACCACCATCATCAACTTCCGAACTGACATGACTGACAATCTATCACGGCCCTCCCGAAGAAAGAGAGAGCGCTCGCCTTCTCCAGTGTATAAATTGGACGATCAGGATGAAGACTATGTGCCATATGTTCCCGTAGCTCAGCGTAAGCAACAAAAGCTCGAAAAACTGTCTTCATTGGGCGCCCATGCCGAGAATGACCAGGCCAAGAAGGCGCGACAAGAAGAAGAGGAGCGTTTGGATGAACTTGAGCGCGAGGAGAGGAGAAAGGAGAAAGAAAGACGGGAGAGAACACTGCTAGTAGAGGCTCAGGAAGTGCATCTGAGAAAGGCAGCAGAAGGTGTGTATTGCCTTTCATTTCTTCTTCTATTCCACATATATCGAAACTCTATCAGATGCAAAGAAAACTACAGAAGAGAAAGTTGAAGAGGAAGATGAAAAGATCTTGGATGCCGTCAAGTCAAGACGAAAGCTGGTGTCCGACCTAGAGTTGGCTCAGGGAATCCAATATACGGAAACAATCAAAACAAGGTGCGTTTATTTGTGTACATTTTCTAATACAATGTTCATTACTATGTACTCAGCTGGAGACCGCCTCACTACATTCGAGAACGAACCGAAGAACATCACCAGAGAATCCGCGACAAGTTCCATATCATTGTGGAAGGAGAAGACCCCCCTCCTCCTATAGAACACTTCCAAGTATGTCCTATGTAATTTTTTCTCGGTTCATAAAGCTAATCTCGCTACAGGACATGAAATTACCAGCCGCGATATTAGACTACCTTCGTTCGAAACGTATTATTGACCCTACACCAATCCAACTACAAGGTATCCCAACGGCGTAAGTTCGCTACCGATAGCAGAGAATGGTCACTCACTTTATCCTTGCAGATTCGCTGGTCGCGATATGATAGGTATAGCCTTCACCGGTTCCGGCAAAACCCTCGCCTTCTGTCTCCCTTTGATTATGCTTGCACTCGAGGAAGAGATGAAGCTCCCTTTCGTACGCGGTGAAGGACCCGTTGGTGTTATACTCTGTCCCTCTCGTGAATTAGCTACCCAGACGTACGAGAACATTCTAACATGGACATCCGCGCTGGCAAAGGATGGAAAGTACCCACCCTTGAACACTATACTCTGCATTGGTGGAATATCCATGCACGAACAGAGTCATGCAATGAGCAAGGGGATACACATTGTTGTTGCCACTCCGGGTCGGCTTATTGACATGTTGGAGAAAAAACGGTTCACATTTAATAACTGCAAGTACCTCTGCATGGACGAAGCCGATCGAATGGTCGATTTGGGTTTCGAAGACGACGTGCGAAATATCATGAGTTTCTTCAAGGTAAGATGGGCATGTCCTTCTGTTGGCTCTACGGACCTTACCTTCCGTTGCAGCGTCAACGACAAACCCTTCTCTTCTCTGCCACTATGCCTAGGAAGATACAAGATTTTGCTCAGCAGTCACTTATTAAACCCGTCCTCGTCAACGTTGGTCGTGCAGGAGCAGCCAATCTTGATGTTCTTCAGGTCGTCGAATATGTGAAGCAGGAGGCTAAGATGGTGTATCTACTGGAATGTCTACAGAAAACTCCGCCTCCTGTCATTATCTTTAGTGAAAACAAGAATGAAGTAGATGGTAAATCCTTGCGTGCACTAGGTTCAATCAGATCCTCACCGTCTTCCGAACAGACATCCAGGAGTATCTTTTGCTTAAGGGGGTAGAAGCTGTGGCCATTCACGGCTCGAAGAGTACGATTTTCTCTAGTCTCAGTGTGTATCAATCCTTACTGACTTTCTTGCATACAGGCCAAGAGGAGCGTCAATATGCAATCAAATCTTTCAAGTCCGGTGCCAAAGACGTTATGGTCGCCTCTGGTGTCGCATCCAAAGGACTCGACTTTAACGACATTCAGCACGTTATCATATTCTCCATGCCAAAGGAAATCGAAGATTATGTCCATCAAATCGGTCGTACAGGACGTAGCGGCAAGACGGGTATTGCGACTACCTTCGTCAACATGAACACTGCAGATCAAACGTTGCTTGATTTGAAGTACCTTCTCATGGAGGCTGGGCAAAAGTAAGTTTTGTACTGGACCTCAAATATTGTCATTACTCAATGTATATTGCAGAGTGCCGCCTTTCTTGGCGACTATCGAAGACCCAAGAGCAGCACAAGGCGGATCTTTGAAGGGATGTCCTGTATGTGGTGGTAAGCTTGCTACTTTTTATTCTATCGGATGTCCTGTTGAAAGTATGGTTCGTAGGTCTCGGTCATGGAATCTCCAATTGCCCCAAACTCGAGGATGCTCAGCGCAGACAAATGGCATCCCATCGTACAGCGGACGATGGAGGTGGAGGTTATTAGATTGTCACTATTTTACCATTGTTTTATACATGCTGGAATATTCTTAAGTGCGAATTATAAGCAGTTCCTGTCATGACGTCGGCCATTCCGTCCGGGGACTCCGCGGCTAATGGTGAGGGTATCATTGATTGACCTGAAGTCACCCTGGGCCATCAAGGCTGTTGGATATGGACTCCCATCTGAAGCGGAGAAAGACAGTGGTCGTGGCCGTCGTTTCCCTTGTGCTCACACTCTTTATTCTTGCACGTGCTTGGACGGGCCACGACTCTCACACTTCCTCTATTTCTCACTGGGACCAATACCAGCAGCAGATAGCGGCCTCCCACCATGCACCATTAACTGTAACCGTCACTCACACACGGACGGCAACCACAACAGCCCTGGCACCAACGACAACGGTATACAAAGAGGTGGCTGCAAAGCCAGAGGCTATTGTCTTTGCTCTCCTTATGTTTTCTCGCGATTCTGCATACGAAGGCTCCTTGCTCATCAAAAGCATCCTTATCCATAGTTCTTCCCCCGTTGACCTGCACATCATTTGTGACCAAGAGGCACGGGTCTTTCTCGAGTCCAGGCTCGCACTCATCACTCGTCCATATCATGATGTGAGAGTTAAATATTACCATCCAACCTATCAAGCAATGCAGGACCGTGTCGATCGTGAAGGCAGCATCAAGACTGACCACTCTGCCGGACTTCGTAAGTTCATTCAATTTTTTGTTGTTCATGCGCAAATAGACGTGCTTGGCACTGCATGTGTACTGGTTGCCGAAAGCTGCTTCTGGTACACCTGCATTATGTGTATCCGATGTACTCAGGATCTAACGAGTACACGGATCCTTCTCATCTTTCTATTTACCTCCTTGCTCGTGTTTTCGTTATCTCTAATACACACTTATTACAGCCGGTCTCATGAAATTATTTATTCATGAACTTCTACCCCCCTCCGTCAAAAAGGCAATTTATGTCGACACGGACGCTATCTTCGTCGTCGACCCCACCCTGCTCTGGAAAACATTTGACGGCATGAAACCAACCACTTCTATCGTAATGGGATACCACCCCGACCAGAATGCTGAAGAATGGCATCGCGCATCCAACATCTGTAGTTGTGTCATGCTTCTCGACCTTGAAAAGCTACGCGACTCTCGTCTCATGGATTCTGGTATCTACCGAGGTGCCGGTCTACCAGCCCTTGCGCCTGAAGCATTTACTGCTCTCTATGGCCAGCTCAAACCCGGAGAGAAGTACGAAAATGTGAAACTGGGTGACCAAGGGTACTGGTGGGCTATCGTGGACCACTACCCCGAGCTCTTCGAGCCTTTAAGTCTCGATTTCGAGGTCACATCGTGCCTGACAGATATGTATTTGACTGGACTCGGCCAAGAGGCTAGGACAGAAGATGAGGAAAGATCCTCCCAGAGTCATGTCAAAAATACACCTCAAGAGGGCATCACCGTCCTCCCGAAGCTCCTACACTTCAACTGTCTCCACGGAACATCTGTCTACATGGAATGGGATGGCTGGAGCGACCCCCAAAATCATCTCAACCAGCGATACGGTCCTGCGTTGAAGTTCCACCACGGCTTCAAGTGGATATGGCTCAACCGGCGAGCGCTCAAAGTCGGAGAGGACTTTAACGTCGAGGCCGCAGCTGCAGAGGGGCTTCCAGTCTTACGGAGTACCGTTGTGAACAACATTTTGTTCGCAGATGAGACCTGGGCCAGGCAGCACGCTGCAAATAATTAAGCTCTCCCATGTCGCCCAAACCAACCATTTGCATTCCCCATCCTACATGTTATGCTGTCTGCTCATCGACTTAAAATACCCCCCATCCCNATTGATAACCAACTTCTAGATACGCACTTTAATCTCG
>LBLO01000977.1:0-12017 GCA_004354395.1 Chondrostereum purpureum | reverse complement strand
TRMTGTTTACTTACATGCTCGTTTCTAAGTAAAGATCCAGTGGGTGTCGAGGGGACTCTGAGCTGAATGTATGGTGACTCTCAAAGAGAGCAAGAGATATACATACTATATAATATAATGATGGCCAAACATCAAATACATTGGAAAGATCGAAGGATTATGCTCAGATAATGCTCTCCTTGCATCACAGCGAATTGAATTACAAGGCTGCATGTTGTCCCCATAAATCTGCATTTCCTCTTCTTGGTATCATCTATGTAGGTCACTGAGTTTTACCCCGTCTTGTCACCCTTATTGACCCTTACAAATTTCTCCCCCGRCATGTACATCCTATCCAAGTTCATCGTGAGTACCAGGCTTGAAAGATCCGCCGGCTCAAGGACCGCGATCATTTAATCCACCGGCCCGCGGTCATTTACTCGGGCTTTCTGGATCGGTGGTCAACTAATGATTTATCCAGCAGCAAACTCTCATGCTCAGCTCCACCTTGACATTGAAGACCGGCCAACGATATGGGAACTCCATCAAAACCTCTGTGTCTCGCGTCGAATACCTGGAATCTTCAAAAATTCATCCGAAAATGCGTCGTTACCAAAACGTTCGGCCTGGCCACGACAGTCAACATTATCTCTCCCCTATGAGCGCGTTGAAACCTGTGTCATTTGAATCGATATCTTTTGGGAGATGTAGAAACTACGGCTTCAAGCCCCCAGATCTATTGGGTCAGTGGAGGTGCGGAATATTTGACTACGACTGAGAATCTATCCTTATCTGCAATTTATCCTGTTCAGAGCCCCAGCCAGTCTTCTCATTATGTGCGTGATGGTTCTGTGGTCCATGAGAAAGAAATGTACTAACTCTTCGCAGCATCAGGAAGTAGGTTCCGACCCATCTGCTTGTTAGCATTGTCGTCAGACACCCCGCCTCGACACGGGCAGGTACGTTGATTTGATACTCAAGGGCAGCTCAATCAAGATCCTAATTTACCAGATACCAAACTAGCATATACAGTCCCTTCCCTTCCCCGTCGTCATCTTCGCGCAACGGCGGTTTCTTGTGCTCGTTTCTTCATTTCACCATCCTAGATAGCCTTCTACTGTAGCTTCGAATGTGGGAGAAGAAGAAGGCGCGCTTGCTCTGGGTGGACTAGCACTGGCCGGAACGCTCTGTTGAATTAACCAAGAACGAACGTGTAGCAAGAGAAACTATGGGCTTAGTCAAAGAGTGGGTTCAGTTATGTCTCCTCTTCAGTTCCCTGGCTTGGGACGGCTCACGTTACTCTGGCTGTGAAGTGATGGAATCAGCCCTAGACTTTCACTCTTCAGTGTAGAATTCGTGATCAAATCCTGACATTTGCTCTCGATAGCGATAGCGACGGTAGAACTCGTCGACGATCGAACACCCCGTATTAAAGTCTGGATACGAAATATGTTCTCCTCATAGATGGAATGGATGGCGCTACGGGAATGAACATATATCCTCTGGTGAAGTATTCATCTGCGATCATTGCGGTTCGAGGAGATATTCGGATATGGAGTCCTTGTTCCTAGCAGGATGGCGACGATCAGGCGGGGCGACAAACCCAAGAAGAGAGGCTCATGCATGTCACTCATAGAAAAAATCTCCTTGATTCCAAGCCAGTGCAGAATGTCGGNCATTCGGAAACACATGGCCCTTCCACCTACTGTGTTGACTTGAAATACTTCTCATCAGTCGCCGAGACCTTCTCTTCTGAAATGAATGACAACACCTGTAGAGGTAAGCCTATACTTCTGAACACTGTGGACACAACTTAAATGAGGGACAATTTGCAGCCGCAGATGTTTAAACCAAAGACATGCGAGCCGCATTCATCATGCCAAACATGTCAAGTCCGAGTTCGTCATATAGTCGAGCAACCAATTGGCGGAACACTTTGACGCCAGTAACTATTAGTATTTACAGCAGGCTGAATTCCACACATCACTCGTGTTTTCTCCTTGAATACATCCATTCACACCCAGCCAAGTTATAGAAATACGCCGGTAAGGGGTTGGTGAGTGAGAGAGCGACAAAGGTTTAAGAAAAAGTGAACATGGATCCACTTCAAGGTCATACTATGGCTGGAAGTTACAAATCACGGTGCACATATAAGACCTGAAAGAACCTACAAGTGGATCAGAGGTACTTCTTAGGCAATGACACAGTAAGCAGTGTTTCCACTCGAGCCGCTTTTTTCCTCATCAGCGGGAGGCACGGATGTAGCAATGTGCTCAGTCGAATTAGAACTAGTGAAGAGGGAATCGTATGCATCCATGACAAGTTGAATGTTTGGTGGGTGGATAATCAAGAGCGTTGAAGGAGGAATGCTCTAGCTTTTGTAGTTGGCAAATTTTACCAACTCCTGCAGATTTTTTCACACTGGAAAGTGGATTTAGGATAGGGCCAAGTCGGGCGATCGCAGGGCCCACTTTCAAGGATCAAGGCTACTTGTTTAATTTTCGGGCTCAGTCTATGAGATCGGTGATCAATAGACTAGTACCACAACAAGGCCATCTTAGGAGGGAACGTTGCACTAATTTAAACTCAGCCCAGATTGGCTGTCTTGCGCTTTTATCCTTTACTAGTAGTAGCAGTAGTCCGCAGCAATCTAGTTTCAGCCGATAACGCGTGACACATACCGTGACACATATCGAGCCTATATATATCTATCCATCTTTGACTCGGAACCCAACATAACCTGCGACTTACCTTTCACTCTCAAGCATGTCGTTCGATACCACAGCTGCTGCAACGCCCCGGCTTGGACAGTTTTCACATTTCTTGGAAGATGACCCCAATGTACCTGAAGCCCTCAGGTGGCCAGCGAAAGGTGTTCGGGGATTCAAGGTATGTACACTTCATTACATTTTCTTCTTAAATATAGAGCTAAGCAGAACGTCTATTTCATTAGCATGGTCGTCAAATGGCGCTGCGCTGTTTCCCCCAAGAGAAAATAAGCTACAACCTCCTCATCAGGAAGAACCACTCGCATATTCCCCCATTGCTTCTGTATGGTTTCCTCTTCACCCCCGCGGATGTTAAGAGCTTCATAAATGCTCATCGACTCCCCCCTATCATTGGGACCACACCATCCGGAGAAAAAAAACTCCACGTTACAGCGACCATAGAGAGCATCATAAAGCATATCACCAACGAACTTCAATTAAAAACCTTCCGACTTCGGCACGAGCTCATCTCCCTCTTTCATAAAGGGGAGCTCCAGACTCAGCAGCATATGATAGTTATCACTCATAACTGGGCTCTTCCCGTCCCTGAAGGAAGGCCATCTCTCGAAGAAATGAATGCGCTTATGAAGCTCTGGGGGACTGGAGAGAAATTGAAATGGTACCTTGCCACGTCAAAGGGTTTCTGGCACCCTCGAACGTAAGCAATTTCTTTCCTACATCATCCGGATGTTCGCTAACCAATTAACGACACATACAGGCGCAGAAATGGGGTGTGCGACAGCAACGCGCGAGGGAGTGACAGTGGGGCGGCACTCTCACCTGCGGTTCACTGTCCTGCCTAGGGTTTCTGAGGGTTTCCTAATATCTTCTGTTTATTCTCGTGATCTTTTATGTACAACCGAACAATTTCTGTACTTATAGAATGTAATAATACTACTCCCTCTAAGTACTCGTTATTAAGTGCGTCTAACTGCGAGAACATTCTTGAACACAGTCTAAACTCAGGTTGTAAGATCGGTACTCGATCTATCATGCAAAGGGTGGTATTAGTAGACATATGAGCAACCGTGTAACTTGAAGTCCCAACCATATGTTGTCGGGAGAGGTGGGAGAAAATTTCATCGTTGACGGGCTATTCCAGCCATCATCCGAGTCTACTTTATAGCCCTTGCATAAAGCTCCCCCGGGCCAGAATAAAATAGGAAGATAATAGATATAGAAACGAAATGTGGCGGTGCAGTGGTGGTCGGGATACTCTCTTTCAACGCTCTCGACAGCGTTGATACGCGCGTCGCACCACAGTGGTGTCGGAAAGTGAACTTCGATTAGACTAACCATCGCGCGCAGTATTGGGGTCTGAAATACTGTAAGAGCCACGCTCAGATGCTATTGAATTTCAAGACTACGCCACGAGAGCAACTTTTAGTGGGATTTCCTTTCCCTCATTTCCCCTTCTTTCCCTGTCACCATCTAGCCTACCGCGAATATCACAGATAACACACTGCCGACATTATCAGCCCCTCTCAACCCTTACTGAAACCTCCCCCGATGTCTATGTTCGATTCTCTTCGTTGTATTCGGTTTTCGTGGTGAGAAGTGGTCTGAATCTTCGGCGTTGATTGACGATAATCAGGGCATCCCTTCGCAAAGTGGTTGAACTCTTGTCAGCCGGCTAGAACGGATATATAAGTACCTGTCTGTCTAATCAGTATCGATACTTACCGCAGCTATTAACACACCCGACCACCGTCGTCGCTGATTCTCCTGGTTCATGTGTTCCTATATAGATTGGGGCCGTTAATAGCGTCGTCGCTCCCAAGTCGCTCCCAATGATGCGCGCAACATCGCGACGTCGAGGTCGTATAGTAGACATAGATCCTTTGGCTACCTTGATCAACATATATTAGTTTAGCTTCTCAGAATTGATGGTATTCTGCTCATAGTGAATACCGCGCAGCAACGAATATGCTATACAACACAAAGGTCAGACATTAGCCGAGACAGAGGGAAAGAAGGAGAGCTAATAGGTGCACACTAAGTCTTGTCTGCATTCGGAGGAGGAGAGATCTACCGATATACTTCGTCGGTGGGGGGTGGTCGGGCGTGGTACCGACATAGATATGACACTTTTCCCGATGTATTATCTGGAGGAGAGGCGCGCTAGATAAGTCTGCCAGAAGAGTGGGCTAAGGCATCGCTGCTACGCTCTCCCGGAATCTTGGACCAAAATTGGAGAATTGCGGGGGTTATCCTACCAAGAGATAAGGTCATTCAATGGCTCGACGATTACTCGCAAAAATGTCTCGTACGGTAATAATACACCTATACAGATACATAGGATAACTCACAATTCGACGTAACATGGTTGCGGTCTCGCCACTGTCTTGTATGCTTGCTAGTCTCTCCGAATAAATCACTGACTGCCTGCACATCAGCAACGTTTGTAATGTGCAGCTACTTACAGTTACTTACACCGACTGGATGATGATGGAGAACAGCCTCCATATGATACCTCTATACCTTCGTAGCAACATTTACAACGCCATCCCTTTCATGGCTCCAGAAGTTATCAATAAATCCTCGATTCAAGCCCTGAATGTGGCCTCCAACACCCTGGGCTAACCGACTCTGTGACAAGGGAAATTTGAACTGTAGCCCACACCTTCGTTTGTAAGCAAACTCTCACATCGCACATAGCACAGAGCGGTCTATCCACATCAACTGTTCAATGCGTATTTGTTGGTATAGATAGACTTTGCAGTTTCGGCGGCCTGCTATAATTGTGGTATTTTAGCGTCGTCGATTGTGCGGGGGTATACATGACTAGATGTAGTAACCATCGTCTTTCCACACGCGCCNGTCGGGAATTGGGAATGGGAATGCGACGGCAGTGGTTGGACTTCAGGGTGGCCACTCCGGCCCGCTGATGAAGCCTCAGTTTAACCGAGTTACCGAGTTGACCTTCCCCAAGTACCGCCATCTTAACTAACGGTGCACAATATCCAGTATGACTAACCAACGAGGACTATGCTCGACAATTCACTCCTTCAAACTATAGACGTTACTTGGCGAGACGGAATAGAGGGGACTTAAGAGGTATGTTACAACTACTGTTCCAAGTTCCCTACGTCGTATTAAATGCCTGTCAGGATCTGAACGTCACCGCGACTCTGTTATATTGTGTCGCTATAACTCATCGCCGCGGAGTGAAATCGTCGTGATCTATTAACTATTTTCAATATATTGGACCTGTCCTGTCTCGATGGTTTGGAGACAAGGTCGAGAGTCTGCTGTCGAACTTGGCGTTGTTACGGAAGGCGTTGCGGCCCAATTCGGAGCGCGATTGCTCTCAATTCATTTGTAATTTGTGCGCTTTCAACGATCTCGAGCTGTTGTCAGTAGCGCCTATTCATTGAAACTCATAGCATCACCGTTGCAAGTCGCTCGCGGCTTTATGGATACTTTTCACTGGCAAAGAGGCCCCAATGACGACTTTTAAGCACACTCAAGATCAAACATTCAGAGGGGGAGCCAAAAGGCAACTGTAAGTTTAGTTCATCTCTGACTGCTTCGCACTTCTGAATTAGCTCCTCAGGGTGCTCCCGACATCTATCAACTCACAGATGAAGACGGCAGGCGAATATCTCAGCAACGCGTCGCGCTCAGAAAGCAGACTTCACCAGAGACCACCCTGCTACGACACAACATTCTGGATATAGTTAGAAAAGCGGGCCAGAAATCGGCACAACCTCGCGGAGATCCTGTCGTTGGCTCGCCGCGTTCGTCCGTCACTCTGCCCATCTTTCAGGTTCTGCTGAAGATCTCACTGTCCAAAATGCTGATGTCAGTCCTGATGGCTACGAGCCACTGGCGGCTCTGTCATTGGAGAGCTCATCACCGGAAACGTCGTACGTGTTGCATTGTAATTGCTTCTTGTGCTTTGCTCACTGTTTATGTTCCAGGGTGACAGCTTCTAGATCCATGTGGTCAACAGCCTGAGCGACGACCACATTGATGGAGACCTCTATTGTATGTACACTATTTTGAATGATCGCTGTTCTGGCTTACCCTCTTCTTTAGCATTGGCATGGTTTCTTCCATCTCCAAATGGGTCTGCTTGAACCAGGACTTCAATGGTCATATCGATCCTGATATCCTCCGCTACGACGGGGCTGACCACCACAAACTTCGCTGCCGCGACCAATGCTCTCTCGGAAGCCAAGCATGTTCCCCTCGTCTCCCTCACTCTTGTGTACACTGCTTCGCCTAGAGTGCCTATTTCTGCCGATCAATAGTATCGTCTTCTACAGCCTGTCACAGCCATTGCTGGTTTGGGATCCTCCAGAAGGCACTCGTAAGGATCTAGTTTCTAACATTTCTGTCGATCAACTAATCCTTGCTCTCTTAGAGTGCGATTGCTAAGGGTGCTACCAGTCAAATCTCCATGCCCGAAGGAGTTGCTAGCGGATCGCATCGCACGCTATATCGTTCGCAACGCTGGCAGTGAGACTTAGAACTACGACAACCCAGTATGTTGTCCGGTTCCTGACTATTCCTTCTTACAATATTTCACAGCCTCCTATGTTGTTGTCATCGCTGCGGACAGTGACAGTGTTATTGTCCATTCCATCGCCGATAATCCTGCACCTGCACCTTTCATCCCCACCGCATGACTTACCCTAACTCTCTCCTTGAGGGCGTCGACCTCTATACCTCCCTTATCCGTGCTCGTTTGGGGGAGCTTTGTCAGGACCTCTTGCACTCAACTCTTCAGTCCCCGGAAAAGTCCTCCGCAACTCCAAAATACGACAAGGCCAACTGAATGTCGAGGAAGAATGTCGAGGAAGTCGTTGTTATTGAGGATTAAGCTGGTCTCCTTTAATGCCAGAGATCCCAACGAGAGCATCAACCCTGATGAGGTCGTTGCCTACGGAGCTTCCGAGCTTCCGTACAGGCTGCCACATCTGAGATGATCCAGGACTTGCTCTTGCTCGATGTTGCGTCTCTCCCCCTCGGGTACGACATCTGATTTATGTAGTATTGAACCACTCGTCGCTAACTGTTAGTTTCCAGTGTCAACCGGGGTGGTGTTATGACCACTTTCCTATGCCAACAATCAGCCAGGTGTACTCGTTCAAGGGTGAGTATGCTCGTACCAGGGTTTTCAGAGTTTCCGGGAGTTCGCCATCACCCGTGTTGATCATGAGTACTGGGAGTCCATCTACACCTGCCAGTACGAAACCTCCTCGAACTTGCACTTGCAGCCCATGTTGAGGTTCATGCCGCCCAGGCCACACTTTACATGAGATTGAGTAGTAGTAGTGGTAGTAGGAGTACCTGTACCGGGTATCTCTGCCCCATTCAAGGACGACAATAACCATTTCTCTTTATTGCTTATTATGGCTCGTCGTTCCTTCTCACCAAATGAGGGGCTTGCAGCGGTTTGGATAGATACGGGTACATGCCGGTTATACCAATAGCGCCCATGCCGGCACGATCATCAAAGCACTCCTGTGCACAGTGCACCTACGCAAGTCCATCCAGGTGAGGGTTCCACAACACTGCTACTGGCCAAGCACTACAACAGACGGATTGAATCTGCAGGTGGACGAGGAGGCTATGGGGAGCTGGACAAGTGACAGAAACCGTTCGACGAGTGACTCCTCCTGGTGTCTCATGCATGCAAGTGATTCAAACATTCCAAATCACTATTACCATCAACAAGGGCCATCTGTTGAGGAGGCTAGATAAACGTAGAACTGAAATACAAGCCCCCAAATTTCCCGATGAGAAATGAGTGATATTCAACGACTTATATAACTTCGGCTACTAAGCTCGTCTGCTCCTCATGTCTATTTATCACATAGTTGGAAAGCACTGAAACACGTCCAAAACCACTCTGACATTTGGAGTCTTTATTTCCAGTATAGAGTGAGCCCATTCTACCCATCCATCGTCGATGATGCGCCATAACTGCTCCAGCACTTCAATATTACTTGTCATGGAAAAGTACACGTCTTTGATTTGGGGGGAGAACTGAGAAATCTCCAGAACCATTTGCTCCTGTAAAGGATAAGTAGAACAGGCCAGTGACACATAGAGGACTTACCACGTCGTTATCCGAGGAGGAGCCATTGAGGGCCCCAGTCCTAGACAACGGAGACTGCAGTATTGCCCTAAGGATTTGAGACCGGCGGTATGCCATGCGCGGTCACAGGCCTTGATCGCGAGCTCTCTCAAAGACTTTGAGTGACAAGGTAGGACTTGATTGTAGAAGATTTCTTCTGAGACGGGTACATACTCTGCTATAAAGAGAGATATGATTTCAAAACCCGAGAAAGATCGCATGTAGCTTAAAAGCTCATGGATGGACAAGGCGTCAACGATGGTCCTCAACATAGTGAGGTTAATCTTCTGTGACTTCATTTCATTCCAGAATGCTGCTGTGGTTTCGGATGGCGCCACAGAGTTGATCAGGAGGGATGTTAACAATCTGAAGTGTCGTATAAGGGGAATATCCAGGATAATCTTCGAGGACCTGATCGAAACTTGTCGTAGGGGAAGCGAAGGGATGTCATGAAGTTGGTTCCCGAGTGATATAGGAAGTATAGGAAGTACCCGTTCATCCGCTGTAGAATAGCAAGAGGCATCGATACTCAGTTTCTGTAACTTCTCCCGCTCGAGAATGCTTCGAAATGGACACCCAGGACGAAATAGATCAGAAATGTTAGCCTCACTTATGATTAGAGTCAAATCCTCAATGAATTGAAGTTGGAAGAGGGGTACCAGGCGACGAGGAGACATCCATGTATCGATGGTCAGGGCGGTGAGCTCAGGCAGTTTTAGAAGGGCATACCCGATCGCGTCAATAGTCCAATCGGGATCTAGACATGACGGCGACCAACTAGATATATACATGAGCTGAAAGCCGATATTTGACCTGTACTAGAACCACCGTACCTTGTTGCTTTGACTTTGCGAAACTTCGCGACTGCAGAAGATAAATACAGTTCCATCCGACGCATCCCATCTTGTGCAAGAATTGGATCAACAGAAAGCGGCTCGCCTACTTGTCTGGGACGTTCTTCAAAAGCATCGGCAGCGAGACATGGACACATGTCTTGTACCAGACTACTGTCACTGCAATGACAGAACATCATTCCCGGGGATAGACACTGTATATCCAAGAAACGTGTGTGGAGGGAAACATCTGTTTTTYCGAGTGCGACCTCCTGCAATAAGGCAAGATGCCTACAAATCTGATCAAATTGAAGATCGATTTCAATCCTCGAAAACAAGCTAGATTTGAGCAGAATGTTCATCTTGTGACATGTCAGACTGGCGGCCTTTCTTGATAAGTTATCCAACTGTGGTAGGGAGTTTCAGCATGTCATGAATATGACGAAGGCAGGAGACGTACATAGGTATCGATTTCTCCCAATAGTTCCATGGGAAGTGAAAATAAACAACTTTCAGCCTGCTCGTACAGACTCGGAAGAGGGGGTTTGGGCTGTTCCACGGAATGTTCAGATGCTGTTGGAAGGGTCAACAGCTGACTGTCTCCAGAAGACACAGGAAGAGCCGGAAGTTGACTACGACCGTCTAGATATCCAACAAGACGACTGAAGAATAGAAACCGTCCTGTCCCATCGAGTGTGGGCAAATTTGTAGATAGCTGTATGATTTCCATGCACCTACAGATAGTGGATATCAGCAATAAAACCTTTGTTAATAATTGATTTACCGCAAATGCGCCTCATCGGATATTCTGTAGCGACTATTTTCTGTATCCTCTATAATAAAGCCGCGCTCAACCTTAACCTTTTAGCTATATCAAACAAACAATTGCGACAGTATTCATTCACCTCCGCAGAAAGGTAATGCTTAATAGTAGTGGAGCGACGAGAGTAGGAAGAAGGGGGTCGTCGTCCTTCCCTGTCTTCCGCACATTTGACTGGTGATTATATCAACCNGGTTCTGAGTAGACAGGGAAGTATGAAGTAGAACTCACGCCGACTGCTTATAGTCGAGAGAGATATCCAATATGCTGGATGAGGCATGAGATATAGGATCTCTACGTTTGGATTCATGAAGGGAAAATGTGTAGGATAGTGCGTAAACCTACTGTGGCGGTATGAAGCTGTGCGAGTCATAGTAAAAGATCCAGGGAGGATTGAGTTTGTTGAGCAAATAAATTCACGTTTATATCTATGCGAGGTTTATAGGGCCCATGGGTTTNGAGAGCAGGTGTATAGATCATGCAGGCGAACCAACGAGTTGGGCCCTGAAAAACCAGGGCCATGTACGATGGTCTCCGTGGAACAGATGGAAAGAACAAAGGCCCAAGGTATGTACACCCAGTTGTAAAGACAACCACCCACGTCTTCGCTGAGAATGTTTTGGCAGTACGATCTCGAAAACCTCTGGGCAGTGAAGCAAGGATGTGCATGATCTGGCTCAAGAGCATATACACCCCGGGTACGAAAACCTGCTGCGAAGCGCATGATCTGGCCCAAGAGCATGTACACCCCGGGTAGGGCTGTGTTCTGCCAACTTGAACTTCGCACTTCTTTCTCCCATCCCTTCCCCCCTAGCTAAAGTGCACCGTCTCAGAATGGGGATTTATAAACATGACACGAATCATTATTTACGCAACAATATAAAAGAGTCGTGCTAATTAGGTCTCACTAGCTCTAAGTGCAACTGCCCCATATGCCTGATTCGTTGTTCCCTTCATATCGCCAGGGTACACTCAATGCTCGCGATCTGCTCTCCCCCAAACTAATTCTACCTTTAGAGCTCATCTACCTTATGCCACACTCCAATTCTTGGATATCATTTGACGCGTTATTAGCTCGAGGCAAACATTTCCTTCTTTTCACCCTATGGATGGTATTCATATCTTCATTTGAATAATTAGTAAGGAGTTTAGAGGAAGACTTTGGTCTTCCTATCCCTCCTCGGTTCTCTCGTGCTATTAGGAGGTCGGTAAAGAAAGAGGTAACTGTAACATGTAAACATAGCATTACGACCTAGCTGATTGGCATAGATTCAACGCGGGTTTCTCTTGGAAGATACTGCCACATGCTCTCTCAGACTGACCGTATTGGGAAATGAACGGTAGCTCCAGTGTGCTTTTCGCTCAAATTCTAACCAACATTGTTGTCAGGAGGGTCGAGATCATCCAACGCTCACTTCTCCTAGCAAAATCTCACCCTGTCGAGAGATTTCTCTACTTTTGTCGGCATATAGGGGGCCAGCTTCTTTTCCCCACCATACCGGATCCAGATCAATGCGAAACCCAATGCG
>LBLO01000976.1:0-13249 GCA_004354395.1 Chondrostereum purpureum | reverse complement strand
GTTTTTTTTTTTTTTTTTTTTTCCGGAACCGCGCTCACAGGATGCGCCTCCTTACTGTTTGCTGTGATCAATACATCTTCGACCTATTGGGCATTCGGGTTCCCCTCCGCTATCATTTCCGTCATCGGCGCCGATTTCGTGTTTGCAGCTGGAACCCTGTTCGTGGCGAGCGTATCCTTACCGCACGAGCAGTCTGTTAGTGGGGCGATATTCCAAACAATGACCCAGCTAGGGACGAGTGTGGGCGTGATGGTTGGCACGGTTGTGTTCAATAGGGTATCTTTGCAAGGCAAAGGAGAGCTGAACGCTTACAGAGCTGCCCATTGGACCGATTTCGCTTTCGGGATGATTGGTGAGTTAGACTTCCCGGTACTTTCCCAAGTAAAATAAAAGCTAATGAAGATTTGTTACAGCTGTACTTCTTTCAATAGTGTTCTTGAGAAATGTCGGTGTTGTTGGGCACAGAGGACGCTAATCTCTCATTTATTTCTCCATAATAAGTCTTTTCGGTTATCTTTACGACGTCTTTGTTACGCTTCTTCATGCTTTGCATTTATCTACGCATATCCACGTTAGAATTTTAGCCTCTCAAT
This sequence comes from Chondrostereum purpureum, assembly GCA_004354395.1. Taxonomy (NCBI): domain Eukaryota; kingdom Fungi; phylum Basidiomycota; class Agaricomycetes; order Agaricales; family Cyphellaceae; genus Chondrostereum; species Chondrostereum purpureum. Next base: position 12,656 of record LBLO01000976.1, on the reverse strand, counting down.
CCACAGGACTACCTACAGCCAATGTATCTTCAAATTATTATAGATATCCTACCATTCATGACTATCAAGAATACAGCAAACAAAATAATTGATAGCAAGGTACAAAAACATACAGAGCTGACTGTACACGGACTGACAATAATTACGAGCTTACAACAACACCAGACCGTGCGACTGCACTCCCCATCGCCTGCGTTCTCAAAGCAAGCCCACGCGTCTTCTCTATCACGCTCTGGTATACCGGCTGGGGTGGACGGTTGATGTGGATGATATTCTTCTCCAAATCGATCTTGGCCTCCCCACCCATCCTCGTCTCCCTAATCAAGTTCACAATCCACTTCTCACCCTCATCTCTGGACAAGTTGAGTCTGTCCGAGAGGTCACCAATGTCGATCTCTCTGTAGATACCACAGAAGCACTCGGTGACGAGGAAGCGTGCGTTTTCTAAGAAATCGGACGCCCACTCTTTTGTGAAAAAGTCTTCAGACACGACCTTTTCTGCTTTTTGGAGTTCGATCTGAGCTTTCTCGAAATCGAACTCTTCGTAGAGGGAGGAGAGGAAGGAGGTGACGGGGTCGGAGTATTGGTAGGTTTCGGTTTGGATGGCTTTCACGATGTCTTTGAGAGAATTGCGGACGCGGGAGGAGGTAGATGAGCGGCGAGAAAGGATACCTGCTACTGCGAGATAACGAAGTATCCACGGGCAGGAGGTTTGAATGGTGTTGAGGTAGGTTGGGGAGAGGAAGGTTTCAAGGAGAACGCTACGTCCTTGTGGGTGGTTGAAGTAGATGAAAAGACTCCAGTGGACGAGCCATGTGCGGGCATGAAGCTGCATGTAAGCGCCGCCCTTGGAATGAGACTCGATTAGGTCTTTAAGGGTGTTAAGCTCTTCGAGAGCGATGTCCCATTGACCAGAGAGAATATCCGATGCAAGCTTTCCCCATGATGCAGAGATATTCGATTCGACATCTGTCGAAAGGACAAGATAATGGTAGAGGTAGTCGGCAGCACCGCTGTAATTTCCACAAGAGTATTGGAATTTTCCGCAGTTATAGAGAACTTTGATCTGCTCGCTTGTGAGATTGTAATTCTCTTTTAAATATTGCAGATTCTGGTTCTTGTCTTGCCGCAGAGCTTGTGCCACTTCGGGGTTTTCTATCACATCTAATACTGCACGGGCCTCTTCCTGTAGACGTTCATGGGTAGATGCGACACGTTCCCTCTTTTCCCTAAATTCTTATGCGATGGAACAGTGATCAGGATCGTAATGCCAGATAATACAATATCGAAACTCACCTGGAGTCTCCTCCTGATCTGGATGTATTTGAGTAAACAGCTGGTGTTCATACTCGTACATATTAGTGCCTTTGGCTAGCTCATATTGAGCAGCCTGCAACTCCTCTGCAGAAAAGTGTCCAGAGTCCGCAAGAGGGATTAAAAGAGGAAAGACAAGATGTCTATCGAGATAGGGTATTATTTTCTGAGTGAGATCGTAGTCCGCCATTTTGGGCGATCGTGGAAGGCGGGATCAAGAAATTCAATAGATGTTTGTGGTCGCCGTCGACGATGGCGAAGGAAAGTTTTTGGAGTTGATGGTTATGTCAGCAAGTAGCTCCGGGATATCGGTCCGAGTCCCGGTGGCGTGTTACAAGAGAAGTCGTGTGAATCAATTGAATGGATTTTTCATCGATACTTTCAACGTAAAGTCAATCCAATATGTACACGGTAGTCCATAGAATAAAAGGCGATGGTCCCCGGGACAAAGATTAAGATTATTTACTAAGGTTGAACACCTTCAAGCGCTCCGTGATGGCATCTCCCAACTTCTGCCTAAGAGAAAAGGTTATGAAACCAAAGAGCAACACCGCAAACGCAGGAATAAACGCCATAGAGAGGCCAAAGTAAATTCTCTTCTCTTTTACCAGCAGCTCGATGTTCTCCTCAAGTCGGTCGATATAGAAGGTTGTAGATGGGTCGTCATCTTGTGTTATCATAAACAAGTCCTTTACAGTGCCATCAACTGTGCACTTGGTCCCGTCTCCCTCAGGGACCTGTTGAACAATATGTTAGAGGGAACAGTTGGTATAGATTTGATTGAGAATACAGACCTGTCCATGCATAAAGAAAGCCTGTAGAATTCCACGGACGCACTGGGATCTTTGTGCAAGTGTAAGGTGCTACCAAGATCTCACTCAGGAAATACACGGAGCAGGAACAGAACAGAAGACATACCCCGTATCCTTGTTGTTCTACCAGAACAGCTTTATCCCCCAACATGTCAGCCACAAGTTGGGCATCCTTAAACGGTGTGCTCGGATCCGCAGTGTTACCGATGACAAGTATCGTGTTGGCCAGCTCAGTGGAGTTGAAAGGCCCTGTATAACGCTCTACTGCACGGAAAGGCCATATATGACACTTGTGGCTTGGTTGGGGAAATTGTGCACCAACTGCCCCCGTAATAGGAGGTCAGAGGTATGACAGGGGGTGCTACATCAACGGCATCGACACTCACACATCGGCGACACATCCCTGACCACTCTCACTAGCTCGTCGAAGACTTGCTCCGTCGTGGTCAGGCCCTCATCCACACTGTCCCCACAAGTGATCGCCTCAAATGTCATATCGGTGGGATCCCAAGATAAAGCAAAGCTGGGAGCCACAGCGATAACATCAGGGTTCATGGTAGGTGACAGGCTAGAGTAGTAGTTCCAGGCGTCGTAGAAGTCTCCATTCGCAAAGGTTGCCCAAGTACTTGGCCAGTATAACTCTGTGTGAATTCTGAAGCGAAAATCTGTGCTTGTCCCAGCGTCCAAAATACCAGCCTTACTCAGGTCATAAATGTGCTACACAACTTTCATGAGCATGCGAAGGGTGAAATTGAGAAGAAATAACACACGTTGAGCAAATCTTGTCCCCAAGTTGGAATGTCTTTTTCACCAATCACATTAATGGAAGCAAGCTTGCAAAAGCTCTGCATCGCCGCTGAGCATCCTTCTGCAAAACCTTGAAAAGTCTCGTCGACTGATTCCATCAGATGAGACCAGGCCTATTAATTTGACAGTACGAATCAATTGTATGTATACCAAGGCGGACAGACATTCGACTTACAAAGTCGGCACGAGCAGAAGAGTGGGCAATAGGATCAAGTACGCCGTCGAGAAGGACCCTCCCAACACGCTGTGACCAGTATCAAAATCCGGGTCTTGCACTATCTCAAAGTAAAACTCACGTCGGGAAACACTGAAAATCGAAATTCAGGAATAACGTGATACGTGAACCTTGAAAGACATACGCACTATTAACAAAATAGTTTCCAAGGAGCGTTCCACTGTGCAAAAAGGATCAGGAAGTTGATTCCGTCATTTGAAGGAAACGTACTAGCTAAACCCCCAATAGTTAATCAGAGAACCTTCTCCTTCAATAGCATCGGCGAGAGACACCATGTCCCGAACGGTGGCCATAGAACCAACGTACTTGACAGATTGGTTACTATATCGCAAGCACTGTTCCTCGAGGCCCTTGATTCCGCTCTGAAAAGTGCCCATGCCACTGTAAAACCGAGCTAAATCGTCCGGATCCGTCATGTTGCCGCGTACGTCGAAATCTAACTCGAGAGTGTTGTTCCAGTATGTGAGGTATTCGTTTGTATCACCAAAACATCGGATTGGACCTGGTCTGACAAGACAGAAGGGATGAGAATGGGAAAGCTAGAGTGAATGTGTAATTTACATAGAGTCCCCTACCCCACGGGGATCCCACCCAACAATATCATAGACTCCCCCGGTATAGTCGTTCATTTCCTCCCCGTTAGATCCAACAAATTGCACTCCAGAGTCTCCGGGACCACCTGTAGTCAAGGTCAAAATGAATCAGGATGTGTTAGTAAGAGGACATACCTGGATTTGTAAACAGTGTTCCTATGCGCTTCCCAGTCGCAAGGAATTTGAGAACGCGCAATGCCCCTCTTCCTGCACTCGGATCGCTGTAGTCCAGAGGTATGCCGAACGATGCGCATCGGAATCGATTATCGAAATCCTGACATGTTGACCACTCAACAGTGGTGTCTCGACGATGGACCTAGGGGAATGTGAGATATACATCCTCGGGAGGAAGCCACACTAGGACGGACCGGTCTGCTTTGAATGGCTCTCTCATCGGCCACAGGCAGAGCTTGGGCAATCCGAAAAGTACAAAGAATATATAGAAGAAGGACCAAAAAAGCGCTGGGAGTATATGTATTCAGCAGTGCGAAGCTCAGAGACGCCATATCGGCGCAACAGCAATGAACACAAGAGAGAAGAAGAATAGAGGTGGAGAACACTTAAAAGAAAAGACAGAACCCATGCCCATCAACACGCGTTGTGGCTTAAGCACAGGACGTGGTTCAACGAAAGATGGAATGAACGCCCGGTTCACGGCGAGAAGGCGCTTTGCAGTGCTGTCCGACCAGATTGGAACAAAGGAATACAAACGTTGTTACTGAATGAAGTATCGTGGATGATGATCGATAAAAACAAGGTAATTGTGGGCGTCAGACAAGGAAAGGAAAAGTTGGTGGAAGGCAAAGAAGATATTCTTCGGGCAGGCACCGCTCTCACAGTTCTTGTCTTTCGAGCATGCTACGATAGAAAGCATTGAGGTACTACGAGAGCATACGCGACATGCATTCACCAAATGCATGATCTCAATGAACGAGAAACAAGGAATCTGTCACGATCACGGTGATAATACCTGCAAAGATGGGTTGTTCAGAAGAAGGAGCGAAGCAGAAAACGTGTTGACTCGCCTTATGTATAGCCCAGTAGATGCTGTTTCGACTTTCTTGACGAGTGTTCCAAATCAAAGAACATCGCAGGCCGCCATGAAATACAGGTTCGACTACCAGTGCAGCTACGAAGTTTGGGGTTGACCGGGGCTGAGGATGCAATATTTGACATCCAGCTATGCAGAAGAAGTCTATCAGTGCTGTTACAGAGCCGATATCGCAAAATCATCGCAACGCACCTTCCTCAGTTCCATTGATCATTTTCCTGCCACAACATGTCCCCCAGTGCCAGGCAGTCCAGGTGCTTTGTCGGCAATGGACTCGTCGGCTGGATCAGGACCCCTCATCAACTGGTAGAAACTGCTCCATAAAGAGGCGATGTTGTCGTATTCTTTGGTCATCCCTAAAACTTCCTCCAACTTTCTATTGAGCCCATTGGAAGAGGATAACAATTCCTCAAAGCCCTATAGATGTTTGTTTGTCAAGGCGACATTGTGAAGGGAAGATGACCTACCGTCGTGATCTCTTTGGAAAGTCTGTCACGTTCCTTCTCAAAGAAAGTGGAATCTTCATCTGGTTGAGACATAGCGTGTTCAACTCTGATAGTTTACTGGTGCAGACGACGCGTTTGACGCGTTGGTGTTCGTGGTCAAAGGTCAAGTAAGAAACCGGATAATGTACTTAATTGTTGCCATCAGATCACGCCGCCACAATTCGCACCGCCACCAGGACACTTTCACTGCTACGACCACCACTCGTGTTCTGCACGACCATTTCTCCGTACGCGTCGACCACAGAATATATGGAAATCGAGTGTGTGCTAACTATGCTCATTGAAAGACCCTCCAATGTCAGAAATCATCCTTTGCAACGTATGCAATTACACTTTAAAGCCACGTCCTAGTTTTGGTGGTCCCTCCCCTTTGCAGGTTCTCACGGAGAGCTACGCTCAACCAGAGAAACTTTTAAAGGTCTTACCAGAGACATTAGTGGAAGCCGAGCGTGCTTTGTGCCAATACGAGCAAGAAATCCTTCGTCTCAAGGGGGTCATAGAAGTTATTGAGAAGGAGAAAACGCACCTAACGCGAGAGGTGAATGCATGTGCATCTATGAAGGCTCCAATCCGAACTCTTCCTCCAGAGATACTGCTCGAAATCTTTAGGGCTGCTTCGACTGTACCATGTCCAACAACCCAGTGCTCTAAATTAGACGAAGACCTCACGTATTTTAAGACTGTGGCACCTTTCAATATCTCTCAGGTCTGCAGATTTTGGAGGAATACCTCGCTCATGGTACCTCGTTTATGGTCGACTATTTCCGTTGATCTCATGGACCCTAAGGCTAGTGCCTTGTACGCCGTCAGGCTCTTCTTAAAGCGCTCCGTTGACGTTCCATTGACCATCCAACTCGACGATGATTCGGATGACGAGCCAGAGCAGGAGGAGCTTTTCCAAGCTATAGTGGCGGCTATTGTTGGTCAAGCCAAACGAATCCGCGAACTCCGCCTATTTGGCTGGCTCAATACCCTCGACGAAGGAGATCTCACTACCAAGCACCGTTACCCTATTTTGGAGTGTCTCCACCTTGAGCCAAGGAAAAAACACATAGGATTCGGTACTCGCCTTCGTGCACCACTCTTGCGCGTACTTAGCCTCGTCAACCCCGAGCTTGATATGGGATTATCAATGCTCCCCGCCGATGGAGTGACTACTTTGCACATAAACAAAGGGGCAGTGAAGCTTGCATTACTTGAGATGGAACGGTGGTCCCAGCTGACCCATGCGTCCTTGATATGCATCGCGGGGTTTTCTCCACATTTAGAGGGTCGTATTCTTTTGAAGAACCTGATATCGCTCGAAATGGTCCAGAATGACTGCCTCCATGAACATGGCGGGCTTCTGGAATCCTTGGTGACAAATATCGAGGCGCCTTCCCTTCAATCCTTCTCCTTTACAACACGACATGGGAAGGAAAGGCATTTTCCCTATCATGCTTTCCATAACTTTGTCCAACATTCGGGGAAGTGTCTCAGAGAGCTTGCGATACGCAACTTGGAGATACCTGATGTGCAATTAGTGGAGATTCTGTCCCACACGCCAAAACTCTATAAACTGGCTGTCCAGGAACCACGCGAGCCATCGATACTCACCCTCACCAAAACCTTCCTTCACTGCCTACTTTCCAGCGGTTCGGAGACATTATTATTTCCACAGTTGACAGAGATTGAGCTCGTCCTGGGGTCGTCCTCGGAAGTGTATCAGTCTGTACTAGACATGATCGTGAGCCAAACACAACTCAAAAAAGCGCGAGTTTCTTTCTTTGGGATACCACGTACGGAAATGTTAGAATTTTTGCGACATATAGAGATACCAGGTCTAGATTTACGCGTCGATACAAGCCGTGTGGACAGTTGGTGAGGCGGGAATCATACTAACTCCAACAGGAGCGGCTTCTGTCACCCCTGAGGTTCAAGATGGTACTATAGTGGATGCATCTACATACATATTATATACTAGCCAATGAATAACTAATCGACAGGCATGGCATTCTGCTTCATTCTGCCACACATTTGCGTCAAGACTCAGGACCGGATATTGTCGGATGTTGGATAGGAAATCATTTTAGCCATCAGCCATCATCATTTTCGCCGTGTTTGACTCTGTCAATCCGACTCAATACCACCACGACTTTTACTCTCTCTTACTTCTCAAATACCCTGCTTCCTAGGCCTCATCAGGTAGTTACTGTTACTGGAGACTATCTACCGTCATATACCTGATGAACATTCGAAGACATGGAGGGCATTGTGTTGTGCTCGCAATGCAATCACACTTTGAAGACAAAGTCAAGCCCCTCATCAGCCGTTACTCTCTTCTCCAACTACTATTACTCAGAAAGTAGCGTCAAGGCCGTACCTGCTATACTAGAAGATATGGAGCAGGTTATGCGTGGATACGAGAAAGAGATTGGTCGTCTCGCGGATTTCACTCGGACGCTCAAGACGGCGAAAGCACACCTGCGACGCGAAATGGATGCATACTCGTCAATGACGGCTCCAATACGCAAACTCCCTGCCGAAATATTACTGGAAATATTCACATTAGCCTCGAGTGCGCCTTGCCCTACCAAAGAATGCCCACAATTGGACATTGACCTTTCCCGCCCCCGGCGCACTGTCGCACTGTTGAATATCTCTCAGATATGTAGGCATTGGAGAGAGTTGTCATTGAGGACCCCTCGTCTTTGGTCGACGATTTCCGTTGACTTGGCAAATCTCACAGAGAATACTGTCCCCCTGGTCGAACTCTTCTTGGAACGCTCTAAAGATTGTCTTTTGACAGTCCAGTTGGATGATGATACGGATGATGAATCTTCAGACAGGATAGAACTCTCTGATCTTATTGCGGAAGCAGTCATTCATCAGTCTCACCGGATACGAGAGTTCCGGTTTTTTGGATGGTTCAATTCACTGAGCGGCGTGGAAGACGACCTGCCTTCACCTTCACTGTACCCTGTCCTGGAATACATACATCTTGAGCCTCGCGGGGAGTTATGGACATTCGATTGTCCTGCTGGCGCAAACAACCTACGCGTTATCAGCCTCATCAATCCTTCAAGGGAGTTTGTTCCGTTTCGCACAAATCCCGTCGACATCACATCCATCAAAACCATCGAGGTCACCAAGGCTAGCCTCAAACACGCTATTTGGCTCGCTTACCGTTGGCCATCCTTAACTCATTTATCTGTAACCTGCATAGCGGGGTGTTCCGCCATGTTTACAGAGCGCTTGCTCTTCGCCAACCTGCTGTCTCTTGATATGGTTCATGATGACCGTCTCGATGAGCATGGCGATCTCCTTGAATCCTTGTTCGAAAGTATCAGAACACCAGCTCTTCAATCCTTTTCCTTCACGACGAAGCACGAAAAAGAAAGGATTTGGCCTCATTCGGCCTTCCTTCCCTTCCTGGAACACGTCTCAGCCTTGAAAGAACTCACCCTGCGCAATCTAGATATCAGCGAAACGCAACTGCTGAACATTCTCCTCCATACGCCGCTAATCGAAAAACTGGGCATCCATGAGCCCCATGATCCTGCGGTCTCCACCATTACTCCCGGCCTCTTGTCTTCAATGGCAGTTGGCGGGCTAGCTGGTACCCTCGCACCGTGTTTATCAGACTTTGAATTCACGCTGGGGTCTTCTCTGTGTATCTTGGACACCTTGAAGAGTGTGATCATGTCATTCACCCAGATGCGAAGGGTCAGCGTGTCCTTCCTGGTCCCGCCCCATTCAGAAACACCAGGGGCATTACGGAAGCTCAGTACATCGAGCCTAGTTGTTTCTGTGGACCTTCGTCGGGCAGGGTCCAAATTGCCTATGCCGAAGCCCTTACCTTGCACTGTCATATTCGATCCAACATTGAAGATTCGCTACTACAGCCACTTCTGTGGGCCCAGCCTTTTCCCTTAAGAAGCAAATACACGATATGTTTTCCCGGGGATCGTATATTTACAACGRTAAAGCGGGATGACAAGCTTGTCCCTAGCAAAGCTCCTTAGAACTTCTGGGGGAATGCTTCAAAAGGTATTGGGCTCTGTGGGCTACTTCGACGATCCAACAGTTTCTAAACCATGAACTATTCTGCCACCTTTTACTGCAGAAATTTCCACCGTAGTAGTGTCTCCCGGGGGACCACGATGATGGGGTGTAGACAAGGTGTAGAGATTGCTGCTTTCGGTCTTGCAGGCCTTTCTTGTTGATAGTTTCGCGATGTACACAAATAACCGATCCTTTCTTTCGACTCAGGCTCCTGACTCCGTAGGGCTATGTAATTGCAAATAGATGGAGATTCATACAAACAACGAACCAATCTCCAGNAAGTATGGGCACACATTGTTTGATTTCTCCATGTGGTTCTACCGACGTCGGGCTCGGATCTTTCAGTCCTTACACTCAGCCACCAYGATAACCACCCTTCAGATGCATTCTCCACCAGCAAAACCATCAGGTACATATCGTGAAAGTCCATTTTACTGACGTGTATCTAATAAGAGTTCGAAGATATCGAAGATATCCTGTTGTGCTCACAATGCAATCACACTTTGAAGGCAGAAACAGCATCCGGAAACATTTCGCCCTTGGCTACCCTCTCATCGAATTACCACATTCCCGAAAGTAGCCTTGGATCGGTACCTAAAATCATAGAGGATCTAGAGCGGAATCTGCATCGATACGAAGAAGAGTACTCTCGTCTCGTTGGTATTACACAGCGACTTGAGAAAGCGAAAAGTCTCCTACAATGCGATATAGATGCTTATTCTTCATTGTTGGCTCCGATACAAAAATTACCTGCCGAAATTCTACTGGAGATATTTACACTGGCTTCTAGTGCACCTTGTCCCTCCAGGGAATGTCCGCAATTAGACATAAACCTTTCCCGCCCACGGATTTCTCTCTCATTGTTCAACATCTCCCAAGTCTGTAGGTCCTGGAGAGAGATTTCACTTGATACCCCCTCTCTGTGGTCTACGATATCCCTCGATCTTACGGATGCTACCGAACGTACTGTGGGCATGGCCAAACTCTTCCTTGAGCGTTCCAAAGACTTTCCTTTGACTATCCAACTTGAAAACGAAGCGGAAGGCACACTGGAGAGCGACGATCCCGCTACGCTTGTTATCGCTGAGATCATGCGGCAGTCTCACCGTGTTCGAGATGTCCGTTTACACGGCTGGGTGTATGCCCTCTTAGACACCGACTACCTGGGAGAGGACTCTGAGTTCCATTCCTCACCTCCTGTCTATCCCATGTTAGAGCACATGCATTTCGATCCTCGCAACCATTTTTGCAGAATCAACTCCCCAAATGGTGCGAAGAACCTCCGTGTACTCACTCTTGTCAATCCAAAATGGACTCTCTTCTACACGCCTCCCGCCACCGTCACATCTCTCTATGTAACTGGTCGAGCACTAGACAGTGCTCTACGCGTTGCCTATCGCTGGCCACATCTGACACATCTATCGTTGAATTACATTGCGGATCGCTCTATCTTGTTCGAAGATCCCTTGCTCTTTCCAGACCTATTGTCTCTCGAGCTGGTCGATGATGACAGCCCGGAAGAATCTAATCATATCCTTGATTTCCTCTGTATCAATCTCATTGCTCCGGTCCTGAAATCTTTCTCTTTCACTGCACGAGATGGGAAAGAGAGGCCTTGGCCACACTCCAGCTTCCTTGACTTCCTAGGAAGTAATTCAGATCTCAGGGAACTCAGCCTCCATAATCTAGCAATCTCAGATGTGCAACTATCTGGCCTTCTGCAAACTGTCCCACGACTACAGAAGCTCAGCATCCACGAGCCCAGAGACCCAGAGTTCCCAACCATCACTCCAGGGATCCTATTAGAAATGGCAGTACAAGGAGCAACTGCCTTGATCACACCGTATTTGTCTGACATTGAGCTAACGTTTGGAATATCTCTGGACCTGGATGTTCAAGAAGCATTAGAGAAAATGCTCTTGTCACGCTCTTCCATCCAGCGAGTTGTAATCTCATTCCTCACTCCTCCTCATCCAGGTGCGCCGCAAGCATTACGGAAGTTGAGAGGACCCAACCTGGATATCCGTGTCGGCTGCGTGGAGTCCTGAGACACCATACTGTTCGATTCGTAGTGTCTCCATAGAAGATATACATACGAGTTTGGGACATATCATGAGGTTTCATTTCCGTACATTTCATTCCATTCCTAGGTTTACGACCCTTCCTTTCCACTTAGACTCCTGAAGAATTCCGCATAAGCATGGTCAACGTCAAATAGCAACTGTGTGAAACGAGAGGTCAGTGCAGTCAACACACACATGAAGAAGGACGGGTACCTGTCGCGACTGCTCTTCCGTGATTTCCTCCGATGCCTTCATACCGTTCAATGTAATGAGCCTTTGTGAATATTAGGGACATAAGGAAAGATAAGGAGTTGCACTTCTCACCATCCCACCATTCGGCTCCTACCTTCCCAGTCTTTGCTTCCTTTGAATCGGGCATATCCCGTCACAAGCTCTTGGAGGATCGGATGAAGCTGATCTTTGGCACGTAGCCGTAGTTTGAGAGCATCCATGAAAGTAATAAAGCTCTGTAGATTATAGTTGAGTGACAATCCAGACAGAAAGCTGTTCTGTACGCACTTGTGTGGTTTCTGCGACCCACTTTCCCGTTTCGGGCCCAGCTTCACTAGAGTGTTCGACCGTGGCAGGAACCCCGACCTTAATTCGATGTAGAGCCGCAGGATTGTCCATCTATCAGAGTATGTTCAATCGCAGAATGAAACACACCTCCGAGAAAACGCGCCTTGTACCGATTCATGAACTGCTCTATCGACGGCACATCATCTCCGACCAACTTTAGCATCGTCTTGTATTGCGATAATAAACGGGTACAAGCTGGTGAGTATCTCTAGGCATATCTCTTAGCATTGCCTCCTTGTTCTAATGATCTTTGCCCACTCACTCGGCTGCGGTTATTGAATCTCTGACATAGGCACGTTCCAAGTAATCCAACGCGACAATGATTCCAAAGAGAGTTCCAAGAGTATTGTATTTCTCTCTTTCCGCGTTTGTTGTGTACAGTCGTACTTCCTCATCCATGGAAAATGTAGAGGGCGCCATATCGCAAGTGGTGGTAAGGAAGGAAGATAGATATAAACGAACCTGGGTCCTAACTTGCCAAAACTTGGACACTCTGACTTCATTCTGACTGCTAAGTAACACTTGGCTTGTAACACTTGGCTTCAAATTTGCTTCCTCAAGCTCTGGAGTTTTCATGATCTATCGTTGACTTGCAACCTTAGTAGGACCGCCTAATCTTCAATTCCATGGTTTATTGTTATGCGGGCCTGGT
>LBLO01000975.1:0-13289 GCA_004354395.1 Chondrostereum purpureum | reverse complement strand
CCTGCCTCAAAGCGCTCTAGGGAATGTTTATTGGGAGTGTAATGAAGGGCATGATGACCCTATGGGATGGCAGGAAGAGTTTGGACCGAGTAGAGGGTCTACTCAGCTTGTAAGATAGGTAGGCTTTGGAAAGTCACGGTGAGAAGAATAACTGTAGATGTCCGCTGACTGCTCAAAGTTATCTTTAATCTTCTTAGAGAAGTTGGAGGCAGGAGCTGGATAGAAGTGAATAGCAGAATCACTGAAGTTACGTTTTACGACAACATCAGGATCAGCTATGGCAGCAGCAAGGCTTTTCCAATTGGAATGAAAGGAACAAGCAGGATAAAAGGGGGAACCAAGAGATAAAGCAACTGCACGTAGATCATTATCCCGTGTCTGTTTGTTGGCAGAGTTGAGAAGATCGACAGGAGAAGGNAACATAGGGAAGCGATTATTGCAGTTGAGCAACTGTGTCCAGAAGGTGGGCAGATTGTCAATGGTGAGATCATCGTGAGATTCTCTACATATAAAGAATGGTTGAATAAAAAGAGTATCTGAGAGTAATAAGAAACACATACATGTAGTTTCCAACAGGAATAAATCCCCCAGTGATTAGCTTGAGATCTGGGATGGCATCGAAGACATCAAATCTACCACTGTAGATTGTAATGAAATATGTTGGCCAGCTCATCCAATGAACGGTCCAGTCATTCTCAACAAAGCTGATGGCCCAAGCAAGCTACAAACAGTTAGAAGATGAAGTAAATTAGACTTAAATAGAGAAATGACGTACTGCATTGTGAATATAGTAGAGTTGGTCATCCTGGGATGCAAGAGGTTTCTGTACCTTGCCCTTTCTAACCTTGGCTTGTTCCTGAAAGTACCAGTGCATAGGAACTCTCATTAGCAAGTTATGAACGGCAGTATTACTGGCATGCAAGGTGTATGGCCCAAAATCGACTGAAGTTCTGGCTTCGTCGTAGGTTATGCAATAAATCCGAGGTATATCGACAAAGAGAACTGTCTTTGGGCCACTAGGAAGACTGTGATCAGGTTCTGGCAAAGACGGTGCTGGAGAGGGTGCTGCAGTTGAAGGCACTGTTGAAGGTACAGAGGTAGGTACTGGCGATATAGACTGTGGAGGAAGAAGAGATGGAGTTGATGAAGGTGATGGTGGCATTGCAATCAAACTGGGATTGTCAGTGATTGAAGTCTCTACCCGCTGAGAATAGGCCAAGGCATAGGGATGGAAATGAGCAGAACTAGCTGTAGAAGTGGGAATAGGAGCAGAAATAGTTTGAGAAGGAAGAATAGAAGTAGCTGGGGTCAAATGAGAAACAGAGGGAGCACCAGTAGTGGATGATATAGGATGACGAGGAAGATCCCTAGCGCTAGAAGGTGGAGAGACAGCAGGAGCTCTCAGTACCAAGTCTGCTAAACGAGAAGGAATCTTTGGAGTTCCCCAAATAGGGATAAGCTGGATATATGGTGCCCAAAGAAGCCACTCAGCATCAGTCAATGGGCGCTTGGTGGATCTTCCACGAGGGTTATTGAAGGCAGGACAAGTAGAATTGCAAGTAAGATGAAGCTTAGGATGAGAATGATGTCGTCCAGGGCCATTGGGATCAATAGCCTCCCAGATGGGAACAGATGATAGCCAGGAAGGTGTTTTTCTTCCTTTAAGAGGGAAGCTGATGTTGCATCCACAGGTGTGAATACAAATCTCTAAGCTTCCATCATATTGAGGAGAAAAGATAGGAAGAGTTTCCATGGTAGTAAAAGACAACAAGGATGAAGGTAAGAGGTAAAGAGATAAATGGTCACATTACTAGGCTTATATAGGCTTTGAGGTGGAGTTTAGAACAATGAGGAGGATGWTTAAANTCAAAGAGGAGGAGTTTAAAATCAAAGAGGAGGAGTTTAAATCAAAGAGGAGGAGTTTAAATCAAAGAGGAGGAGTTTAAATTCTATTGTTGAACTGTATATCATGTGATAGAACAATCTGAGTTTCAAATAGACTATATAAGACCTTTCCATTAGATTAAACTTAATATCTGTCTTGTCCTTTTCCCATCATCATCACTCCTGCACTTTTTCTTTTAACTCTTCATTGCTTGCTTGTCTACTATGTCTCTCTCAGCTAGATCAAATCCCAACTGTGCTCTTCCTTTTCCCAGGGCTGAGCCTTCTATGGCTTGGCTCAGGACAGGACTGCTAGAGGATGGTCTATCCGCCCTTCCATCTATGTTGAGTATCTTGATGAAGAGGATGTTGCTATCTTGGATAACGATGGGGCTGTCAATGAGAAGAAGCATAGGGATCTTATGAAAGTAGAAGTGAATACATGGTAAGTTTCTATGATCTGTCTTTTTCTTTATCAATCTAATACTACTGGATACTTCTAGGGTTTGGCTACGCCCCAACCCAGATAAAGACCCTAAGGACCCAAGCTATACTAGGCTCTTTAAGGTCCTGGAGATCAGGAAAAGTAACTCGGCAACTATTTTTATGGGACAGTATGGCTATCAGGGGTGGGTGATGGAAGAGTGGATCAATAATGAACCTAATCCCTATATGAGGAGAGCCTTTGAGTATGTGCCTTTCAAGTTTCTTTTCTTATATTTAGACTGACTATTTGTATCTTTCAGTGCCAATATTATTCCTACAGACTTTTGGAATACATTTACGCCTCAGGAACTTGTTCTTGACTCAACCCTTTGTGTAGTCATGACCCACCAGATTATTGGTAAGTGATATTAAAATATTGAGGTAGACTCTAAGACTGATCAATATGTTTAGGCAATGCCAAGGTGGTAGGGTTAGATACACGCCCACGAAGGGACAATGAGCTTGTTGGTTCACAGAAATGGTTTTACCGGTTAACGTATGCTCTCGTGAATGGAGCCCCTACTGTATGTCTTTCTTTCTTTATATTGCTGCATTATAGTTGACCATTGATACCTGTCTAGTTGCATGGTCTGGATAAGAAGAATATAAATGGCTTGTTTTTCGACGCTCGCCACCATCGAGATCGCTTCTGCTTCAACTGCAATGAATGGATCCCAGAGCATCAACTCACTGTTCTTGAAGAACTTCCAGCTGGCCTCGTACCTGATCTTCAGACAGGTCCAACTGCGCCCGCGACCCTGCTCTTTCTCTCACAAATGGGAACCTACTCCAGCCCAACTTCTTCGTCGTGCAGCGATGACTCCGTATGTCCGTGGTCTAGGTGCTCCTTTCCCAGGCAGTGGTCGTGACTTCCAGACTCTTTCTGATGATGATTTGAATGGAGAGGATGTACCTGAAGAGGTTGATCCCTGGGTTATTCTGAACACCTGGCACATTGGGGGTACTACTCGTTTTTTGGATTATCTTGCAGAGATTAAAAGGGACAATATTTCTACTAAGAAGTGGAAGGAGTGGAGGGAAGAGAAGTTCTACGAGTTTTGTTTAGATGTCTATGACAGGAAGTGGGTCTGGTTCGAGGTTCACTGTGATGGTGGTAACCCAGATCTTATGGTCACTGATTGCTTGTAGGTTTCTTTGACCTTACATTACATTTCCCCCGCGCGTTTTTTTTTGATATATCTGTCTGCTGCCTATGCCCTTCAACAGGGTTGTACTAAGCCTTGGGTTCAACCCCAGGCATTCTTCTAACATGTACTTCCTGTAGTACAAAATTTCATCATCATTGTGTGCTCTTTTCAGTGTGAATTATAAGAGTTATAGATGATTAAGTAATTTGCTGACCTATACTATTCTTGAATGACATCAAACTTTATCATGCTGAGTTTTAAAGTTGGGATATAACAATAAAGTACATGCATGTGATCTAAACTAATCTTGTTCTCTTCCTTTACCCAGAACAAGAATAATCAGGAATTATGGGAGATTATGATAGTTTTCCATCTGATGTTCCTCTAGACCGCTATAACTTAATCAGAGGAGCTCCTTCACCCTTTCCATATGCTCGGAATATGTTGCACCGGCAATTACTCCCATATGATTCACGTTGGAAGACTGTTCAGGCTGTCCGGTGTATTATTCCAATACATCAGCTTCATGAAAGTGTCGAGCAGAATGTTTTGGATGAGTTCACAGAAATAGATATACAAATTGGTGCATGGTATGATAAATTCACTTGACTTTGTTTACGTAAATTTGATCTAATCTGGTTAGGCTATATGTTGCTCCCAAACAAGACTATACTCCTTATAACACTTCCAACGTTCCAATGAAAGTTGTTAATATTTGGCAGTATGATGCGTTTACCATGATAGAAGGTTATTCTGCTCGTTATGCCCGTTCTTTGCAACATAGTCTCCCTGCTCTCCGAAGTACTACGTGAGCTTCTGCCTTATCATTTGCTAAGCAAAGATCTGATATAGCCAATATTAAGCTGGAAGAAAGAAGACTTTGCTGTTATTGCTATACTGAGCCCTGAGGAATTGATTCCTCTGGTATCTCTGACATCTTGGTTTGCTTTATCGCGTATTCGTGGTAGGTTTCTATTAGTAAAGATAGTCAGGAAAGGCTTATGATATTGTATTTGTTTAATAGGTCTAATGCCAAATGTTATTGAACAATGGGACCCATCTATTTGTTACAAGGTTCCACTAGAAGGTCCTACCTTGTTTAGTCGGATACATATCGAGAGACCATTACAGGTTACATTGCCTGGCTCAGGAGACATAAAGAAATGGGATATCTTTCATGTATGTGCTATTAAACATTAATTATAATGGAATCCTCATTTTGTATCATTCAAGGGTATTCAAACCAAAGGCTGTTGTGATATGTGGTATAATCCTTTACGTGATCGACAGCGATGGTGTCAAAACTGCTGCCAGTGGTTTCACATTGAACATTTGGTATCCATTGTACCGCTGTCTGACTATCTTCAACCAGACTTTCTATCTGGTAGGGATTGTGCATTCAATTCGGATCTGGATATCTTGCAAATTTCTATCAAAGAGTTGGTTATAAAAGTGATGACAACACCCTATGTTCGTGGACAGGGAGATACTCGTCCTGATGCTGTCTGGGATGCTATGTCGACTTGGCATTTAATTGGAACTGGTTCATTCCTTCAAGAACTTACAAAGGTTGATAAAGAGAAAACTCCAGATCAGGTCTGGCGTATTCGAAATAATGGGTTTTTGTTTAAATTTGTGTTGGATATGTATAACCGGGAGTGGATTGGATATAAATGTCATATTTGTGGTACTATATTGTAGAAAAATATCTAGGAGATTACTGAAGAAAATTTGATAACAATAGCTAGATATTAAACTTTATCAGACTGAGTTTAGAAATTCCTTACATAAAGAAAAACATAAGCATGTGACTTGTTTACATCTTGCCCTTATACTTTTCAACTTCAAGCAGTTTATCCAGAGAGTCCTATGGCTTTGATTTCTTCTGATATTCCAGACTCACAGTATAACGACTTAATTCAAGAAAGCTCAGTACTTCCTTATGCACGTTTTATTGATGGCCAGTATCCTGACATGGATACTAATCCATGGCAGGAGATAGCGGGGGCCCGGTGCATACTGCGAGAAGACCAGCTGCATGGAGCAAGTGAAAATGAACATGGGGAGGAAACCGAGAATGATAAAGAGAATATAGAATCAATAGTAACCTGTGTTGCTTTAGATATATTTGTTGGAACATGGTAGGCTAATCTCTAAAATCAGGTAATAGTTACTCATTGGAATATAGGCTTTATATAGGGTCAAGATATAATTATCAAGCTAGGATGCTATCAGACCGAATGGTCAAAGTTACTAGGATTTTACAATTTGGCCCATATACTGTACTAGAAGGGTACTTTGCACACAAGGCTTCCCGTGTTCAGGAGTGGCTTCATGAGCAGAGCTTATTGTCAGTATGATTCCTAGCCTCTCTGGTGCAACAGTTTTGAAAGTGATATACAGAGGATTGGGTGATGGGCTTGATATGTCAATGGCATTTTCAATGTCACCAAATGAGTTGATAACGTATACGACGACTGATTACTTTACCTTAACACGAATACGAGGTATGCCTTTTTTATATATCAGCATTATATATAACCCCACTGACTAGATTTGTAGGCAAAATGCCCAATGTAGTAGAGAACTGGAATCCTCTACACTGTTACCGCAGTATTATTGCGGGCCCTACATTCTTTAGCCGTGTTATGACAAGAGAAACAGACGAAGAAGTGATTGCAGAGGTAAGAAGAGAAAGAATTATATAACTTAATAAACTAATTGATTGACAGGGATTACAATCAAAAGGTTGTTGTGATATGTGGTATAATCCAGTACGGGATCGACAGCGGTGGTGTGACTCATGTTGTCAATGGTACCATGTTGCCCATCTTCTTTCCAATACTCAACTTCCATCAAATGTCAGGATTACTGCAAGTTCGGGTCCTGACTGTGCTTTTGATCCTACCAAAGACTTTGTCTTTGCATCTGCTGAGCAGCTACTGTCCCGAGCACAATATGTTCCTATTGTTCGTGGACAGGGGGATGAAACAGGAACTGCAGAGTGGATGATAACTCTACTTGGCACTTGACAGGGACAGCATCCTTTTTGGAAGAAATTAACAGGATACATTCCGAAAAGATTGCAGAGGATGTGTGGAGAGTTGCCAATGGTGGATATTTCTTTCGGTTCGTACTAGATATGTATAGCCGTCAGTGGGTTGGGTACAAGTGTCATATTTGCTATGCAGACTTGTAGATTGTTGATAGTATATTCCGAGTTTGTGATCAATATTAGATGGTATACATTGATATCTTTTGTTATGAAGAAGAGAAATAATATAGGTAACTATGTTACAAAGATATGGGATTTGCTACTCGATATTGGTATGCCCAAATAGTTAACTCGACAAGATTTGTAAACTGTCCTGGTACATTACTACCTTCTGAGAGCCATGTATAAAATGCGGGTGTCTCAATGTTATTAACTAACCTAGGAAATATACTCTGGGCTGCTTTGTATAACTCTGGAACATTTCGTATACCCCACACAACCTGATAGCAAAGATCTTCAAGCTGGGATGGGCAGGGAGCTTGTCGGGTACCAGCAGTAAAGACTGGATGCTTTGTAACCTGGTACATTCTGTCTTGTGGAAGTCCACAGCTGTAACAATAGTGAAACTTTGGAAGTAGTGGTTTCACTGCACGTTTTAGCTCGATCCATGCTGAGATCCAGCCCAAGAATAGTCCTGCTGCACTAGGTAGACAATCTTTGTAAAGACGGTGCTGAGGGGATAATGGAAAAAGGATTCCTTTAAATAACCAGCATAGAGGACAGTGTCCCCAGATAAGGTCAACTAATCGATTGACATCCTTTGTCTTTTCTTCCTTTGTCTTGAGATGTCCTGTATAAAATGCTGCTTCATAAGCCAAGCCAGCGCTCATTCCAGTAGAACTCGTGGAGGGTAGAGTTTGGAGAGATGATGATGAGGCAACAAGTCTGGATACTGCTGAATTTAGGATTTTAGTAGTAGGTAGTTTGACGTGGNCTGATGGAACAGTTGTATTGTGGGCTCCAGATGCTGATGGTACTAAACCAAATGAATAAGTTACTGATCGATTTCAAACAGTTTTATAGTTAGCTAGGAGAGATGCTTACCGAAGTCAAAGTTTGATGTATCAGTCATTTCTATAAGTGCATTAAACTCTGGGTCATCAAACTCATCGTCATCATCATCATTGTCTGCAAGGGTTGGTTCTACAATGGGAGTGAGTCCTATGCTGGAGTAGTCGATCTCGGGATGATCATCATTTCGTAAGAGTTTACAAAGCTGATTCCAGGGTGCATTTGGATCACAGATATCACAGGGGTGGGAGACACCGGCTTGGTCGCAGGTTTGGGCATAGTTATAGCNATCAAGAACCTTGGACATGTTGAATGTGCGGCACTCGGTAGTGTTATATAAGTACTCGATCAACTCGGTTTGGCATACTTGATCATAGGCCCGGTCTGCCTTTCCGCTGAGAACATTTTGCGCATTCTCGTCCTGAATAATAAAAACCAAGGCGTGCTTGCCATCACGAGAACCACGGCCACCTCCTTGATAAAGGTCTAGAAATCCAAAGGGAATACCGTCAAAGAGGATTGCTCCTACATTGTCTTTGTCAATGCCCTGGATCATACCAGATGTAGTAACAATCCATTGTCGATCACCTCTAAGCCATGCATCCTCGTTTTCTCCACGACGAGGTAGCCCAGCATATGATACACAGTCTTGAAAATGTGCTCCTATATTGCTTGCACGAAATGTTGTTTGAGTAAAAATCATGCCTTGCCTATCCTTTCCAAGATGGCATTTGGTTACAGCATCAGCAATTTCGAGGATAAATCGTTTTGTAGTTGTGTTGGCAGGATTGACAAAGACGATATGATAGGTTAATTCCCTCTGAACAGTGGGTGCACGAAGAACGGGTGTCGAGGGAGGCAGGAATGTTCTTTCAAAGAATACATCCTGCAAACGAGGAGGAAGACTGGCAGTGAGATAAATCTTGGGTACTGGATACTGTGCAAGCAATGAAAGCTTCTGAAAGTCCTTTCGAAAGGTTTCATTGGTAATAAGCTGATGACACTCATCAGCATACAATGCCAGAAGTTTGCCGTCAAGGGATGCATATAGTCTTGAAGAACAAATTGAAGAGTAAGCCATTAATGAAATAAGATTGAGATGAGATTAACATACTTTTTGAAAGATGGAGATGTAGCTGTCTCTAATGCGACAAAGAGAATACGCATGCCCATAGGGAATGAATCTGCAGCTTTCCATTGCATACAAGGAATGCCAGCAGCCTCAGTTTTTGCTACTTGATTGCGAAGGAGAGCTCGGTTGGGAATGATAACAATGGAGACCATGTTGGTGTGATGATAGGTCGGTAAATCCCATACTAGACTCTTTCCTGCACCAGTTGGTAATACAACAACAAAACTTCCCTCTCTACGGACAGAAGCTGCCACCATATGAACCTGTAAAGGATGACGCCATTGAGGTCGCTCAATGTTGGGAAAACGTAGGGCAAGGAGATGAAGAGGATCAAATGACTGTACTGGAGTGTGGACTGGAGCATCAGGTTGAGAAAATGAGGATAATGGTAGGCGAGGTGAATAAACAGCCAAAGAACTAGAGTGTTCAGCTGGAAGATCAGATTGCATGAAGGAGGATCAATATCCATATTAGGGTTCGTCATAGATGTTCCAGATTGAAGATTAACACGTCGTTCCTGGAGGTCTACCAGTGCAGAAGCAATACAGGTTTGAACAGTCTGTTGAAGATCAATGGTAATCTTGTCCACATGGCCACTGACAGCAGCAATAATGTGCTGTGTAAGAGCTTCAACAGAAAATGAGGGTGTGCTTGAAGTAGTAGTAGTAGACGAGGATGCATTTGCAGGCAGAGGGAAAAACTGGCGTCGATATGGAAGGCGAGGAGGCAGAGAGAAATGTAGGCCAATAACTTCATGCCAGGCTTGTGATATACGTTTAAAACGTATAAGAAGATCTGATGAAAGTCCTGGAAGTGCATTCAACTCAAGAGCATACATGCGATGTGCCATTGTAGAGCTATGGCCACGCTGGATATCAAATCCATCGTCATCATCATCTAACTCAAGCTCGGAGCCGAGATAGATACGTGTGATCTCCACTACTAGCTGGCGATAAGCCCGAACTCCAGCATCAAGATCGCAGTATTCCTTCATAGTTGATTCAAAGATACGATAGAACTGGTCTTCTATCATGCGACGTCCATTTTGTATAAAGAGGTATTCTTTGAATAAGATAGCGATCTCGTCATTCTCGCAATGGCGTGCAAGAGCAATTTCCAATGGCCGGACAAGGATAAGATAGCGTTCAAGAAGAGTTTGAACACGTGGAGGGGGAAGAAGAGGAATGAAGACCTCTCTATGAATTTGACTTTCATATTTTACCCGACGAGTGACAAGCCAAATCTCCTCTCCATGACGAAAGATAGTTCGTGGCCGGGTAGAGTTTGTAATCTTGTGATCCACATACTCTGCAGCTCGTGGGACCTGTCCAGGTGTGATATAGAGTAGTACTGCCAGAAGACGGTTGATTTCAGCACAGTGCTGTAGAATTTCTCGACATGCGAGACGGTTGACCTCAACCTCATTGGCTGTATTAATGAAGAGGAGCTTTTGATCGGGAGCAGTCATTAGCTTGGATTCCAATTGAGTATTGTCCTCAAAGTTGGCATTCCGTAACCATCCATAGCTGCGGGTCCGATCAGACCAGTCATCAGGAATATACTCAGGAAGGGTATATGTCATGTCTGGCCCACAGAGCTGATCTAGCTGTACTTTGATAGTATCACAAAGGCGGCCAATGCCATGGCGCCATTTCGGAATACGCAGTGCATGCTCCTTGTAGTAGAATGAGGTATAGTCATCTGAAACCCGTGTACTAGGAGCACCGGCAGAGGCAAATGCAAGAGATGAAATAAAGCGCTGATAGTCGATGATAGAGTTGAAGGGAGTATTGATACCAGGAGCAAGCATTTGCATGCCATAAAACTCTACAGCTCTATATAAAGATAATTCAATCAGCTTAAACGATATAGTTATCAAGATACAATAGAAGACTGACTTGATTAAGTCTCCATCAAACTTGTTAATAGAAAGTGATGCCTGATATAAGCAGGATGCTCTAGTGAAGTATTCCAAGATGGCGAAAGCTTGAGTACATCGAGCAGGTGGTTCAAAAGTTCCATCCTCTCTGCATTGTTCCAAAGCTAGAAAACGTTCAAAAACATAGTCCCACTTGGAACCACTGGAGTCTTGTGAATTCTGGAGAGGACAGAGAAAAGAATGGAGGAAGTAATGGAGTGCGAGAGCAGTTTCATGATTGACTATAATAAGTCGCTCAAAAAGAGTTTGGGCCCGCTGGCTATCCTGGGTAGTCAATGTGTAGCGATAGGTTGTTGTTTTACTCTTATGAAAACTTCGGAGCACACTTAAAATGAGCCGGTGAATAAGGTCTCCATAGACTCGAATGGTTCCAGGGTCACTATGTGCACTCCACACAGCACTTTTCTGAGTTACTCTAGACATTTTGCTATTTCAGAGAAGGACAAGAAGAGAAAATAGAGATACACATACCTTGGACATTCCATTAAGAGACATCGGGCACCCAATGGTGAAGTTACTGCAATTGAACGGACCTCGCTCATGTATAGTGCCACAGTTTCACGGAGATTGAGGAGTTGACTTTCCTTTTTGCTTGGAAGAGCATAAAGTGAAAGCAAACCATGAGTATCTTCTCTTGTTTTGATATAATCTTCGAGATGGGTATGCCATTCCGTTAGACGAAGCATAGGAGGAATTTCACGCTGGTGAGTAGGAGCAGGCAAAGTTTCAATAAGAGGTGCGAGAGCTCGGGCTTTCTCACGAAACAGAAGATATGGATGAGTGGATGGAATAGATTTCACAGTATCCTCAACTGCAAAGTATATCTCGGGTGACCGGGTGAAGGTCTGTGCAGTGACAATTTGATATCGATGTCGTCCAGTGAGATAAGCCTCAGGATGACTTGGTCGCCAGTGCTTATCAAAAGTGCCAATGGTACCAAAGACTTTCTTGCACATAGAACAATAGAAGAGTGATGAAAGAGTCTGGAGATGATCAACAGGAGGACCAAAATGGGGAGGAGGAGCAATAGTACTCGGCACTTTGACTTTAAGTCTGATGATTTCGGACTGTAAAAGAAACTGCTCGGCTGAGATAATCTTTTGTTTATGCACAGTCTTCAGATGTGCAGGAACAGTGCGGGGGTCAAGAGCAATTTGACAAGCCACACAGTGTAATGACTTGTATGTGGGAAGAAAATAGAGTCCATAGGTTTCAAGAAGATTCTGCTCACTTGGGGAGGCAATAACTGCTGAAGAAGATGATGATAATTGCAAGGGCCCTGTGTGTGAGAGTTGTGTGGGTGTAGGAGCAAGAAAAGTTGTAGCAAGGGTAGTTGGTAAAGGCTGTAGCTTTTCGGCAGCTCCGGAAGACGAAGAGGATGAAGATGAAGACAATACTGGAGATTCTAGATTTGATGTACGTAGTTTCAATGGCAGCGGTGACTGCATTATTGCCTCAATTGATGCATGCAGGCTACTTTGGCTTCGAGTCGGGCTAATGGGCATTGGAGAACCTGCAGAAAGAGGTGGAGAAACTGACATAGGAGTACCCTCATCATGAATGCTAGCAGATGCTGCAATAGGGCTGAGAAGAGTAGGCTGGATATCAGGAGATGGAGGACGTGTATCCAATGGTGTAATTGCTTCTTCTAGACCCCGACGTCTTCGGAGATCACCAAGTGAACTTGAACGCGAGATACGGGATGTTAAGGGGAGAGGATATGGTGACTGTCTAGCTGACCCTGAGGCAGATTGGGGAGCAGAATCAATAATATTCTCTTCAGCAATATCACCAATTTGAGACCAGGATATAGATGATGCCTGATGTGTCTTTTTCAGATGATATGACATCTTTGAAGTGATTGTAAAGAAAGGACATGGATCACTATTGATAGAAAAAGGGCAAATCAATGTTGCATTAGCAGTATTGCGCTCAATAGTAAAGCTAAGACGGCCATCTAGAATAGAAGTAAGTATAAGAAGATAAGAAAGGCAAGGTATAGTTAGACTTGCCTGGAGTAACTATTCCAAGGGCATAATTAAGTCCATGGGCTTCTCTAATATGATTTTGACATTTCTTGGAATCTCTGAAGTGTTGAGAGCAGTTTGAACAGGAAGGCCTATAAAATAGATTAGAAGATATAAGACAGTGAGGTCAGAGAATATATACATGTTGTGGATGTAAGAGGATAAAGAAATCAGTAAGATCAGCAAAAGTGAGGCAGATGAAAGTTGAAATGTAAGAGGCTAATGATCACATGCTCAATGAACGAAATGAAATTGAGAGGCTTAGTAATTCATAGACAATAGTTCTACTTGTAGTCTTTCTAAGTATCCTGTATACATATATATATACAGAAATGCTCAAGATATTATAAACCTTATTATTAAAAGCAATTCTTAGAGTTGTGTGTACTTTTGTGTAGTTAATATTAGTTCGTGTAAGAATAGCAAGGGCTATGCTTTGTCCTGCCCTTAGCAACTTTGGGCCCAACATTGGATATGTATTAGCATTGGCAGGACAGTATTTGCTAGTGGCAGGACAAAGCAGGAGAAAGTGGAGAAGATGTCGCTATCGTGGCAGCTGTTAATTTCGTGTAAGAATAGCAAGGGCTGTGCTTTGTCCTGCCCTTAG
>LBLO01000974.1:0-13291 GCA_004354395.1 Chondrostereum purpureum | reverse complement strand
GAATTAATAGATACCTCGGTGGTTCCTACGGGGTTTAGGACCATTTCTGCGTGCCGCGGAACGTTTATGGTGCTAAACAATGCATGGGTTCAGATCGAAAGATGGTCATAAAGAAATCAGCACCGTACATTAAAGACATGGCGACGAGAGGCCTCCGAGTTAGCAGAGTTTGCTTCATCTGCATTGTTGTTTGCGGCCATAGGATAGGTGTCAATACGGCTGTCCATCGCGCTGGTAGGAGGTAGTGGAAAAATCGCCGCTTATATGTACCCACAGATGCCCCTGAACGGCTACATCCAACGCAATCGCAACCGAGAGTCTACGCAATGTTCGGACACGAGCCTCTTGGTCACAATACCAAAGCACCCATATCGATCAAACTCAAAGGAGTTAGGCGATCATCCGGTTCGTAGACCAAACAGACCACCATGGATGTGGGTACTCCTCCAAGACTCTGCGCGCGATCAGCGCTGACTCGAAGCCGTATTTAATGTCTTTAATGTCTTTGTGGTAGGCGAACCGTCCGCACCGGTGTTATAGACAACACCTCGCTATGCAGACTACAGTGTTCATCCTGGAGATTGAAGGTACCCAGAATACTGATGATTCGAACACCGTAACAACGCAATCCTATCACAAGGGTTACTGATACTGATCATTGTGTATGCCAGTTGATAGAGGACCGCGATGCACCGCAATCGGGTCTATGATTCTGGAACTCGTGTACCTCTTGCTAGAGTTTACATTGTTCTGTAAGCTATCTCTTCTCCTAAATATCGTGAATTCACGACATTGAGTCGACAACAGTCAGTATTGTGAGTCTTTCCGACATACTCAGTATGGATGGACGCCTCGAGCTCTTTGACTGTGGCTGAATTCAAATGATTGTTGACCCGGACCAATACTGCGGCAACATTAATTCCACCACTCACATACACTGTGTCATACACACCAGGTCTATTGTGAGCAAAGATCCCCATTCGAGCCCATTCGCCAGTCTATCTGTACTGCTGCTCAGAGCAATCTATTATATTGTCTATATTCAGTTGTTCGCTCTCTTCTTTCGGTTACTCTGAATCCATCTAGCTACTCTCGGTCACCGTCTCCTCTCCCTCGTTGTCTTTCCCTGGGTACAAGGGGACTACGGGCAGATTTTCCACACAGGTAGATTGCTAGATCAGATATGTGAGTTTATCCAGTCTCCGGCTCCATTTATTATGACACGCACCAAGGCTTGCTCCATCGTCTGGATCTTCTTGTTCAGGTTGATCCTGTCAAGTTTGAAGGCTGTTATCCTTGAGTGCATCTCCTGCATTCGAACGGTCTACACAAAGTCAGTGGGCTATCAGGATCAGGTCGTGTTGCAAGCAGTGTCCCTCACCTGGTTGCGAGAGAGTGTTGCGAGATCCTGGAGCTTCCTTTTCTCCAACTTCCAAAGAGCATGGAGAAGGCTGAGCTCGCTTTTGAGTGAGATTATGCTACGCTCAAGTTGAGATAGTCGCGATCGTGTCGAGAACTGATCGTTGTCGTCTTCAAGGAATCCGTTGCGCTCAAGTTTCTCCAGATCGGTAGGCACTGAAACAGCGTCTTCTATGCTTCCCATGTTTGCTGGTCACTTTGAGCGTCTTGGGTTATAATTAGAGTGAGTGCAAAGAGTTGAGGGTGCTCTTTATACTGCTAAATCATTCTGTGTTGACAATAGTACGCAAACAGTCCAACCTGTTCACCACGGGCCACCGGGTAGAGGCCTACAAACGGGAGTCATGCTACGAAAATATATACCACTAGACTGAATGTGCCTAAAGTCCAATGACACGCAAACAATTGATTTGCTCAAAACGACAGTCGACGCAAGCGCCGCCACGAGTCACTGAAGTGACTGAATCTTCTGTGGAAAATTTCCGAGTCAACTTGCTGGAACACGTACGGCCATGCTTGAGCAACTATCGACGCTACGCAAACATCTGCGATTTGCGTAAAGTATAGACGTATACACGTAGTACGAATGCAATCTGCTGTCACGACATCAATGTCGTTCCGCGGACCACCACCTCGGGGGATATAAATACAAACTCATCTAACTCTGGTGTGTATCTTCAATCCACACTTCCTCTCTCTCTCCCTGCATCTAAAATCATGAGCATCTGGTAGGTTATCAATATTTGCAGACAGCTACCGTCCCTGTCTTCGCGAACTTACTGGTATGCGAAGGTGCACTCGAGTGGGACCATCGTCCAAGTCTACGCAACAGAGACTGGGCTGTGATCTCACCATAACCAATGCGACGCTTGGCCCGTCTGCTTCAGCCGTTTCCTACGAGCAAATAACCGTCTATCTTGTTTGCAACACATCTGCCACTAAAGAAGTCCGCCTACCGATCTGCTCTCTCATCCCTCGCAAGGTAAGCAGTTTTCCTTTGGTACTAAGTTCAGAATGGCACTCACCTTTGTCGTAGATCGTTAATGTACAGCTCAATATATTTATTCCTGCTGGCATGTCCTATGCCTTTGACTCTGTTGGCACCCAGTACGTTCTGTTTATAGGGTATACACCATCTCTCACTCACTATGATTTCTCTTGCAGGGATGTCTTCCTTCTCGGCTCTCGTTCATCCTCGCGCGAAGAGGGTGCGTCGTTCGGTCTTTGTTGGAATGTATGCTTCCACTCTGACCGCACAACACACCCCATATCCAGGACCATGGACAATGCCCCACCTTCCAAAAAACGTGCACGCTCTGAACAGGATGGCAATGGAGCTCAGCAGTACGTTCACCATCCTTCGTGTCCTCTTAGTCACTCTGATTTGTTTGATAGAACTAACCAAACCTCCGGTAATTGGACGCTTCTCTCCACCTTCCCGCCTCGTATTCTGAATATGTTCCTTTAGAATTCCATCGCGACAAACGCACCCGGGAAGGACAAGATCTTCAGTTATCACCCCTTCCACAAGGTCCGCCTTCGAGCTCGAGAGTTCAACAACAGCAATCGACTGGCTATGGGTATCCTATTCTCACTCCCCAACAGTTGTATGCGCCGTCTCCTCAGATGGCCCCTCGTGTTCCCCCCACCCCTCCCATTGATTCGAAGAAACGCGAGGGAGCCCACGATCCCGGTGTCCCCGTGCAGAGCCGGTCATTTGCCTCATAAACACCGTTATGTGATTTTTTACTCGCCCATGTTTCCATGTCGGCTACATATATATAGTTAGTCCTATGCAAACCGCCATATTCTTCTTGTTTGAAATCGATTCGTGATGCTCCTTGTGAATATGTTCAACTGCGTGGTTTGAGAATACTGCCTAGACTAGTGATATTCTACCAATGAAGAATTCAAGAAAGACTTACTTGACACCTCGCTAGTTTGTAGCTCCCATACTGCTCGAGTCGCGTCGAGGTTTTACCAGTACGGTCACCCGCGGCAAAATCCAATCCGCATGTTTGTGGGGTCTCATTCAAAGGAAGAGCTAGCAATGTCTGGCTTACTTCAAACAATTTGAAGACTGCACCACAAGGTAGATCGGTGAAACAAGGAATCGCCAATGAGGCTGTCAAGGGTACGCAATGCATGTACAATACGTGTACAATACGTCGCGTATGGTACAATAGCACAAGGCTCTTGAGAAATAATAGCCAAACAAATTTATCTATGCTGAATTTGATACAGTTGATTATCATAGTCTCCTAAGTAGGCTCTAATGCACATGGTCAAAAACTTCGGGGACTATCGTGATACGCAAAGATGTTTGAAATCCTAGGGATAAAAGCATAGCATCTACATCCACGGCAATACCAGCAACAGTCGATTCAGATATGGACACCTTGAGATGGCGCAGGGACCGACACTTGAGACTGAACAGGGCATCAATGAAGGGACGCTGGAAGTGATATATAAATCAGACAGGATACAGCAACAGTGGAGGCCTACCACATGAACCAAGCCTCTACTCGCAATGGGACCCAAACCCAGACATCTTAGAGAATGACATTGATGTATAGCTTCCAACGGGAGAAGGTGCCAAGCTTGATTGGGTGAGTCGATGGTAAGGTTCAGTAATGTTGAAGAGTGCCTAGGTAAAATATTCGAACAGAACAGCCTAGCTGATCTAGCTGACGCACGAACAACGCGCAATGCCAGCGTCTTCAACCCGCTATACGACATCAAAAACTCAAAGAGTGCATGGATATATGTTCCACAGATTGTACATGTGAGGGATTCAAGAAAGATGCAGGCATCGTTCATAGCATCCCAGAAGAATTTGTCAATGCTCAGGTGAGACTTAACCACAAGAGTCGATAACATCTTGAAATGTGGTATTACTGAAGGGGTGAGGATGAGAACCGGGGAGTCGATGGTCAGATGCTGTAAATTGGGAAGAAGGATGTCTGGACCTATTAGGTCCCCAAGAGCGCCGCGTTGATAGACAGCGACAGGCGAGTCTTCGTCGGGAGGGGTGGTCGTGAGAATACGCAATGTGTGTAGGGCTGTGCTTTTTTTAAGTAAATTTCTGAATGGACAAGCAGGGAGGAATAGCTCTGGAAGAACAGAGTGATGAAATCCAAGTTCCAGCAGTGTCAAGGGCGGGATACCGGTTAAAGGTGCGAAACAACGTGGAAGGAGCCAAGTATCAATGCTTAAACACTTGAAAGAAGCCAGACCACTCGTGCCCTGACTCACAAGACCTATTGTCCATGGCGGGTCGAAGAACGCGGGGGCCCAACTTTAAAATATTAGCCTTGTGGGTGGAACGAAACGGGATGAAGACCGCACCTAACCCGGTATGCTCTCCAGAAGTGAGCCAAAGCGGGTGCAAGGTACGTCTCCAACCGACGCAGAGCATACTGCGCACCCAGAGGATCGACGGAAAGTGCTTCAGGGATAAGCGTAGGATTTTCTTCAAACGGCTTGCGTATAAGACAGATGCACGTCCCAGTGACGATGGAATCGTCGCAGCAACAAAAGAAGACTCCAGGAGAGAGGCTGAGGATACGAAGCGACTTTGTATATAGTATCACATCTGTCTTTCCTAGGGCAGCATGTTCAAGCAGAGACAGACCGGATTGCGACTTGCTGAATTGGAGGTCAACTGTCAAGGTGCGAAACAGACGTCGTTTCGAGAGATGCGCCATTGTGTGAGAAGTAAGCCTCAGAGATTTCATGGAGATTCCATCCAACTGGAAAAATTAGGAGGGCTGATATAGAATCGTTTTGCGACTCACATAAGAAGCCACCTCATCCACAAGCTCGGGATGCAGACTTTCGACACGACTGAGCTGTTGATCGACTTTGGGTAGAGAGATTTGACTTCTCGGGTGATTGTTGGGTAAGTGAACTGGTGGATCATCGATAGATGCCGTCTCCATTGCCTCATAAAAGTACGCAAGTTTTTCCGGAAGAGCTGGTTTATCATGGAACATGAGATCTCGGAATACGTCCATGCGACTGTGGGACCGGATGGAATAAGAAAGTAGTTGTAACACACTTGCACTCTGCACATACCGACGATGACCCTCCACTGTGAGCCTGAAGGACTGATTCTCTGTATCTTCGATAACGAAGTGGCGTCGAATCTGACAGCCAGCATGAGTGTCCGATCGCGAAATTGATTCAATGTTGGTGTACTTACTACAGCGGCGAGGGACTGAGACACTTGAGAGGTAAAATCCGCCGGTATTTCTACTCCAAGGTGCTCTTCCGAAACCTTAACTGAGGGCTCGTTCAGGACATGGCAATGGATAAGAGTGAAATAAGAAAGCATACGTCGGTTGGACAATAGGGCCAGAGAAATCCAGTAGTCGGAATGCGGCATAAGAAATATGAGTTCTGACATTCCTCCCAGATTCAATAGATGCTAATATATCCGGAGACAGAAAGAACTCACTGGCATCATAGAGAGACGAAGGGGAGGCCATGATACTTGGTCCAATGATTGGTTGTGCTCGACNACACACACACACACACACATATATATATATATAGGCGTAGTCGCAGGGAGAATGGGATGTTTACCTCAACTCCAACGCTTTGCTCGAGCACAAAAGAACAAATCATACCCAACGGTATGCGCCTGTATACAAGCATTGGAACGTCCAATCATAATCTACTAGCCACCGTCATGGATGTTGTAAAGATCTAGTATTCGCATGTAGCATTACAGCCGGCCCGAGCTCTCCCGCCTGAATGTTGAACTTACGCAAACAGGCAAGGTACGCTGAGAGTTTGCATCTGCGTATATCTACTTACCTACAGGTATATGCCTACGCCCATGGCATACGAGTGCAACGTTACGCAACTGATCACCAGTTTGTGAGTGCTTAACTTCCTGTAGGTGTCGCCGAAACTTTGTTGTTGTGGCGCAGTACTATAAAAGGACTCGTAGTAGGAAAGTGGCAAATATGTTGCGCTGGCTAATCCCTCATTTCAATGACGGACGACATTTCTATGTGAGTACCTTGAATGGGCTCGTAAACTTTTATTTACTACTTCCAATAGCACCAGTTCGTCTCACCTAATTGAGAATCTCTCTAAGGCTGAGGAGACAACCGACACAGTCTGCAAGCTTTGCACGCGAGTCAACTCGTTTATCTCACAATCAGACCAGCGATTTCAGAGGGCTTCGGCTCTACTTGAGGAGAGTAGACGGATGTGTTTAGATGAAGCGCGGGAATCAGAGCATAGACAACTCAAGATCGACATAGTAAGTGCAGTTATCAATCATTCCAAATCAATACTTCGAACACATTCCCAGGCAAAACTGAAAAAGCTATCAGTTCTGTGTGATAAGATCGAGGCTAAACTTCCCGCACTGCTTCAAGAGCTCGATATTACATATAACCATGGCCTTCCGGGAGAGTTTGTTTGTGTCCCTGATCGACTCAAACTATCCCCTGCTCCCTTTTGTCAGGCCGGCAAGCTGGGACAAGAAGTCCTGCTAGAAACGAAGGATGGGTCCCTTAAAGAGTGCACGCACTCAATATTGAACTGTTCTTCGCTAGAAAGTAAGTAAAATTGCGATTATGGCATTCTCGTTTGTTTGACCCAATGTATTTCACAGTTGCCACACTCGATATCAACGTTGCAGATAAGCCCCCTCAGAATGTAACTAGCATACGACCAAATGCTGACCTCGAACCCGAAGCAGATCTAACACCTTTGCTTGTATGCATGTTCGTCTTAGGATTCGCCTTTGCTAGAGTTACTCAGTTACTTGCATGAATATGTATACAATTTCAACGATTTTAACTATCCTGGCCCATGTAAAATTTTGTTTTGTTCGACAGTGTTTGGGCGGTTTCACCGTTCTGGCGGGACCGTTGAGTTACCAACTCAGTATCACGTCCAGATAGGTCCTAGGCCTGAGTCCTGAGGAATGCAATTTGCCAGATCTCGAGAGCTGCCACTCATATGGCGATCTCTTGAAATATCACCAAGGTTTTTTCAGAGCGGAGAGTAGTCATCTCCACCTGCATATATAAATGTTTTAAACAGCCGTTCTGTGAGGTTTCTTAGACTCTTTGAAGCAGCTGTCTGTTGAATAGTACCACATTACTACTATACAATTATCATCTGCAAATTTTATCCGTTACGTTTAGTTAGATATTCACTCCCATAACGGCTCGAATTCCGACATGTTGCTTGCACGTAGACACGTTGAACGATCAATACCATGGGCAAAACCCGACGCGGGGCACAGAGACTCGGGAATGATATATAGAGATTTAAGAGGTAGGCGTGGAAGACATGTAACAGTTACTCGCACGGGGAATTGGTTAAAAAATCTCCAAACGTCAGTATTGCTCTGCATGGCGACTGATTTCTCCTGAGAGAATTCGCATCCGCAACAAGCCTAGTGGGAATGCGGATGAAGTCAGAACGGTAGTAGTTGAACTGGCTAGAGAGTTCTCAATGATCTCACCGTGCATTTTCCAGGAGCAAAATTTGAACAGCCGTACACGACACGGTTCCTTCCATAGCACCGAACGAGTCCCAATCTCTAAGCGATCTCATATAGTGTTTGAAGCCGAGCTTGGATTTTCTGGGGGGGAAGACGCTAGGTTCAAAGATTCCATTCTTCCACTCTGATATGGCACATTCTGTCTGTCGCAAGATGAGCTGAACTGAGCGCGGGTTTAGAAGAAAGACGGACCATCGATGCGATCAAAGCAATGAACGGTAATGGGATACCTATTTCGTGTTTAAAAATATGTTGCCGGTTGAATTTTCCCCTCCCAAAAAACATTTTATTGACAGCGAGCTGGAATATTGGATTTGCAAACAGCCCCCTTTGACGAGAAGGGTACTGAAACGTGTTTTGGTGAGCACGCTGGACGGACGTAAGTTCTCTACCGACATTTACCTTGTAGATAAACTTGCTCTCCCCGAGAAGAAACTCGGACAGTCTCTTGTTCTCAGTGATTACGTTGGCAATCTTTGCAGGGGTAGGAGATTCGATCTTCAGAATATCCTGAAACCCATACACACCGGGAACGAGCACACGGATGACATCGTTCTTCAGCTCTCCGCGTAGGTCAGGTAGGACTCTGAGAATCTGAAGATACACACAGAGTCACACTTCTTGGACAGGAGTTCCGTGAAGTAATTAGGGTAGCTCACCTGGGATCTGTCGATGCTGGTCATGTTCAGGAATCTGTCGTGTCCATTCTGGGCCAGCGCCCAAGCGCTACGAGCCAGTCTGTATTTCTCCGCATAGCTAGCAGGAAAGGGTTTATGGCAAACTATCTGCCGAGCAAAGTTGACGACGGCATTGCTTAAGATCTCTTCATGGGCTTCGTCTCGGTCTGCAGAGCGTCGCAAACGCGGAGGTTGTCCTCTAAGATATGAGCCAGTGTTTGAGGTCACATCAGAGTCGTATTCACCATCAGCACTGCTGAAAGATTGCCCGTCTTCGCCACTGCTGCAGGCTTGGAGGTCTAGTATGACGCTATGAGAAAGAACTCAAAAGGTTTAATCGTAACTCGCCTTCACCGGAATCCTCAGGTCTTGGAGACCTACGGAAGGGAGGAGAGAGAGATGTCAAGCCAGGGGAAGGGTATGGCGAGAATCTCTCGTTGCCCCCAGCACTGGCTGAGTCTAAACATATAATGAGACGAGGGGTTCTCATAGATAGGATTAGGTACGTATACCCGAGTGTGATCCTCGTCGTTCAAGACGAGCAGATCTTCTTGGTAGGGTGTTCAAAGGAGCACTGTGAGAGATGCTTTCCATGGTTCAAATGTAGGGAAGACTTGAGAATGTAAGTACACACCTTCCTCAAATTGTTATCCATTTATACTGGAGATCCACTTGAGCGAATGCAGGTGATTGCGTTGTATAACGTTTCGTTGTACGCTAACAAAACATGCATAGACGTTGCGCCCGGGCCGTTGCGTTGGGATCACTGACCCTAGGTCAAGATTATGTCATCAATGGTCAGCACTGGTGGTATTTGTGGCGAGGTACCCAATCCTACGTACTATGTATATCTAACCAGACATCCAACATACCGGGACATTTTACTCTATAAAGAACATTGCATATGTATTTGGCTGAACTAACTAGTGTATAGTTCTACCAATTCGACGTCTGAGTGAAATAATGTTACGCAATACTATACATTCACCCATTCAATTGGGGCCACAAAATGAAGGCATCACATTTTGGCTGAACAGATGAGTAGTTTCAATACCTAGTGGCTCCATTTTCCATGCTATGAATAATATCCGATCTGCTTCCCCACCTTTAGTGGCAGAAAGCAAGTATTTGACTGTATTTCTCCTCAACAGCCAACGCCACCTCACTGGAACACGCGGACCAACTCGTTCACGGTCCCCTCATTGGCAGAAAATCAGGAGATCTATACACATTTCCAAAGTCGAATACATCTCACTACGAATTTGCGATCGCACAGATATTGTACATGTTGATTACCGATGGCTACCTAATACATACTGTGGTGACGGGATTCTAAAACCAGGATTTCTTGCTCAAGTAGAGTGCAAGACTCTCGGAGCTCCCTCAGCCGTGGGCCCATGGTTTCGAGTGAGGTTTCAAGGGTCGATTTGTACTCTATAAAGAAATCAATACATTTCGCCACCCCACGCGAATGAAGATGCTCACCTCGACGCAGGGCGCGTGATTTGCCAGAGGCGGTACTACTTTTGATGATCCTAGCGACACGGGAGTTGTGCATCCTAGGCTTTCGGTTTGCTTTTCGGGGTTTGGTTGATGGAATAGCTGGTGATGAGCGAGACGAACAAGACTGGCGGGACCGCAGTAGCGAGGATGAGCCAAGTGAAGAAGAAGGCGTGGAAGAAGACGTATCGGGTGAAGAGGAGCACAAGCTGCTGAGATTAGAAGAGGGAAGTGACCAAGAAGATTGCAACTAAGAAAAATGGTGCTCAACTAGGACGCAAACCTGGGAAGAGAATGCTTACGGATTCAGGTTCGCAATAATCTGCACCATTCGAAAACCTCATATTCTGAGGGATCTGACTCGACACTGTCCTTGGGAACCCACACAGGAAGGAGGACAGGTCTCGAGGCGCACGAGACGAGCCTGAGTTTGACATTTACGGTAGCCTTGGGTTGGAGTTACCTTAGATAAAAAAGTAAAGGAACACATCCTCTTCCGTGTTGTTGCTTCAAGCATCTCATTTCCTACGCCCGTGTATCGCACGGGCTAACTGCTAGTACATATTCACAGCGCCGAAAAAATGCATCGTATGACACCCATGCGACCTTCACCGTTTCCTCGTATTCTTCATTACTGCCATGAGTTTTTCTATCTGGTCCTCCAGGCGTCGCTGCTCCTTATATGCCGCCTCCTCGTTCTTTCTAACCTCCTTACGCATATCAGAAGCATTTTCCTTCATCTGCAGTACCCTCCCTTCTTGTCTGACAAGGCTGTACTGGAGACTTTCCGTTTCAGCTCTGAGCTCCTCAAATAGCCTCATTTGCTCTCTGAGTTCCTCATTTTCCCTTCTCAATTCGGCTATTGTGGCTCTATCTGTAGATGGGGATCCGTAAGAGTTTAGCTGTGTCGTACTGTATATAGATATAGGTAGCACCATACCTGGGTTTAGACTTAAAAGAGTTTCATTAGACTCCCGGAGCTTTTTGTTTTGTTTTCTTAGCCTGGCGAGTTCGTCTACGGGCAGAGTTTCCGCGTAAATATTAGTCATCAGCAGTATGATAGGCATAGTGTACCTGTTGTGGACGTGTGATCGTTGCGCACATCGACACTTCCCAAGGAATCCGTGCTGCGACGCCGCTCCAATGCGGTTTCAGCGATGCTGGCTGTATTAATTTTAAAATATTCTGTGAGGATATTCAGTTAGTACCTCTGCACAAGATGTGAGGACGGTAAGTTTACCCGTGTCCATCGAAAATTCGGAATTGGATGTATGAGGCGAACGGGGGCATTTTTCTAAGATACAATCGTATTGGAATCAATGAATACGAGGAACAAAGGAGAGTGCTCTTACCGGAACTATCATCTAATCTTAACGAGCGAGGGCTCTTTTGGGGGCTCGCGGATGGCAAAATTTTCCCGCCTGTGCAACGACGACTACAAGGTATACTCGTTTCTCTGGTGCCCTCACGTTCCTTCAAGTGATAGTAATTGTTATCGTCCATGGACGGGTTGTTTGAAGACCCCGTCGGCGCGGGTAGAGAGGGAGCATTTTCCTTAACTAGCTGGACATTCTCCGGGTACTGTCTATAGCCCTCAAAGTCACTCTTATTTGCATAATCATCCGCCGTCATGGAGAAACGTAGAGGAGAGCGACGATGGATAAAGCAGGTCTGGTAGCGGCGTGAGGTGGTGTAAAAGAGATAGGGAAATCGCCGTTTGAGCGCTTTTATATGAGGCTGAGTTGTAGGGTCCATATGAGATGATACGAAAGAAAGAGCAAACCAACAATCACGTGCCACGGCTGATATGTTTGCTGAGTTTAGCTTTTCGCGGCTAATTGGTACCTCATCATCACTATAATGGCCAGAATAAGTTGCACTGGACCTCCTATAGCTGACCTCAAAAGCCCAACCGATAGCCCTATAGACCCAGAAGTTATAAATAAATTGATTCGTCGGTGTACTTACTAGGTATGGAGGCGAGGATATGGGATAAATGAGGAATGCCATTCCCCGGTACACGTACTAGTTGTTCTGAGAATCTATTCACCGATGGAGGCACATTCAAAGTCCAATGTAGGCGAAATGTAAGGAAAGACATACGTCGCTGGGATAGCAGGGCCAAAGCACTCCTGTACAAGTTGGAATCGGAATACAAGTTTTACTGCGCCATCAAAAGTCAGTCATTGACTTGAACACGACAGAGAATGAAACAACTTGCTGGCATCAGAGAATGAGGAGGGAAAGGTTACATTGGTATTGGGAAAGTCGTGACGACATAAACCCCCATAAATATTCTGGTAGGGTGAATGGCAAACGTTGAGTGTCAGTACCCCTGCAATCTTGTGCATTTCGTACATACGACGTGCTTCACATAGAATTGAATCATACATATATGTATGCAAACAAAGATTGCACATTAACAAGGTCAATAGGTAGATGGCGGGTTAAATGAAACGTCGACTGACTGAATCGTAGAGTGGACTTGCAATTGACTTAAACCATACGGTTGGATAGGGAAGATAATTAACTTTTCAAAATGATCGCCTTTGGTAAAATCTTCCCACGCCGTCATCATTGCAACCGTCGCATTCAAGTCTAAAGTAGGGGTCTGGACTCTGTAATGAATGCGCTTGCATTTGCATTGCGATGATTGCGGCTCGTTAAACCACCCTGTTCGTAGATACTATAAAAAGAGTATGCAGACTAGGTACGGTCATAGTCATGGATTCACCACTAACTAACCCCGCTATTGAGCGCGATAGATGTATTATGAAACTCTACGATATTGGGCAATATCCGCCGTAAGAAGCACATCCAAGTTATTAATCATTTCCGACTCTGAATGTAACATTCTAGCATCTCTCTGGGCATCCCTTATATCGCTCTCATCGGGATGGTAGGCTCTGGTGATCATGATATTTGTCTCTTCCACCACACCCGCTGCCAACCTGCTATTCAGCACACACGAGCTTGGATATCTTGAAACTTAATCGGTCGAAGAATTTTCCGGGTGCCAGGGCTCATTTCCGCACCATCGCAGGAATAGGTCCGGTACTCGGACGCGAGCTATGCATTGGCTAGATGGGCTACGTATTCGTATTTTTGTCTAATCTACACGGTACGTTTTATATAGAATTCAACCCCAATCCCTTCCTTGCTA
>LBLO01000973.1:0-13292 GCA_004354395.1 Chondrostereum purpureum | reverse complement strand
ATCAAAGTTTGTTGTCATTTCATGCTCAACAACAATAAAATCAAATAACACAATATATCACGGCTTGCGCTCATATAAAAATCCCATGCCCGTGGTGATACGCACCTGCAACAGACCATCTAATTGTCAGCGCTGTCGTCTACTTTTCCCAGTCTGATTATCTGTCCCGCTCTTCAAGCAAGGCTAAGATCCCATACAACCATCTCTCTCCACGAAGCATAGAGAAATAAAACAGAACGAGGCCCGAATCAGACGATGCCAGTTCTCCGTCCCGAAATTTCAAGGAATCGACTTTACCAGACAAACTCAGCCAATCAGAGCCACGCCCCACGAGGGAACCAGAAATGGTGGTCAGGCGCGGAACCCGCCCCAAGAGGGAGAAGTAAATGGGGCTCCAGAACAACGACAAATCACAACCTTTTTTGCTAGAGATACCAGAATACGTACACAGGCACAGCAGCCAGCACATAACAACATGATCCCGCCTCAACGAGGTTCACCAAAGGGAGGGAGAAAGACAGTGCGAGGCGAACCGATCCAGCTGGGAGAACACACCATAAAACAATGGATTCGGTAAAGCTGCTAGGAGTAATAATGGATGCGGCGCTCAATTCGAAGGAGCAAATGGCGAGTGCGGTCAGGAAAGGGGAAGGATGGATCGGAGCAATCGGGAGACTGACAAAAGTGGGAAGGGGNCAGCGGNAGAAACAATGAAGAAGCTATGGGAGCATGTTGCGACACCGAAGATCTATTACGGCGCAGAGGTCTTTCTTACCCCACACACGTCAACAAAAGACAAGCACGGAAACAGCGTAGGGGTAATATCAAAGGCGGTCACCCACAAACTGGAGGCAATCCAACGACGAGCGGCAGTCATGATTGCGGGAGGAACAGGCAGGTCCACACCAGCAGACACACTGGACTTCCATGCGAATATCCTCCCAGCACGCTTCATCATCGCAAAGAAACGCCACAACGCTGCGACCAGAATGGCAACATTACCAGACACCCACCCACTTCACAAAGTAGCCAACGATGTGGAGGCGAAGAAGTCAATCAAGCATTTCCGGAACCCCCTACATGACAGCTTTGTGGAATTCAAAATCCAAGCCCAGCAAGACCGAGACGATCAAAGCTGTACGACGCGGTCCAAAGTGGATGTTCACCGGTGAAATCAAGATTACAGAGGAGGCCAGGAACGCGACAGAGGAGGAGMAAAWGGATGAYGCAGARCTGAAGATATATTCGGATGGCTCAGGAAAGGAMKGATTCATTGGTGCSGGGGCAGTGCTGTATAGGAACGGAGWGGAGAAGGAGACGAAAAGATTCAGGCTGGGAAAGGAAGAGTACCACGAGGTATATGATGGAGAAGGGGTCGGGATACTAATGGCACTCAGCATGGCAAGGCAGACGAAACAGATAGCAGGGCGGATAATAAAAAGGGTCAGCATCTATGCAGATAACCGGGCAGCGATCAAAGCGATGAAGAACAGAAAACCGCATGTCTCAGACTACATATGGGATGCAATCCAAACGGAGTACCTCGAGTTACGAAAAGAGCATCCAGACATAAAGCTCACAGTACGGTGGATACCAGCCCATACGGGTGTTCTGGGTAACGAAAGAGCTGATGAGGAGGCAAAGAAAGCCCTCTGCCGGCACGCTAGTGGGCACCTGAATCTCTTCTGGAAATTAGAGATCAACTGTGCTTGCGTCTTCTCCACTATAACTTGAACGGTCAGCATCAATCAGGCTCTTCTGCCACCTGATTTACCATCAATACAACGATAATGGAATACTAAATGATGCACATACAATTTCCATCCGTCGGTTTCAAGGCCTTTATGACTTTTCAGTGCTTTCCCAAGCTCCTTCTCAACATCACGCCAGAAGCCTGTATCCCCACCTTTGACGTTCTTCTTGCCGGGTGACTGCGAAATAATACTGACAGCCATGCCACGCTGTGTACATTGGGATGAGTATTTAGTTCAGTAAGTCGAACAGGTAAAAGATATACGTACGTGAAGTGCAACTATGGCCAAGATCCCATCGGGGATTATTTTGGGGCGAGGATGAAGGTGATAATGCTTGACTAGAGTGTCTGCAACCTCGTCGAGAGGGGTGCGTGCAGCAGCAAATAGCCAAATCTTCGGCGAGGTTAAAATCAGATATCTAAGTTNATTGTAAGCTGAGCACGTACGGCTTTCCGATGCTTGCTTTTCGCAGGGGTAAGACTCTCGCCAAGGAATTTCTTGAGTGTTGCTTGGATTACAGCATCAGTAATGAAAGCATCGAGGTGAAAGTACTTCAGATGGCGCGAGATGTATTTCTGCAAGGTGTCAATGTCCAACACTGCTGGTTAGCTTGAATTCAAGGTCGTCAGACTCGCACGTACCATAGCAGTGCTAACCATTGTCCGGTAGGTCTCGACAGGTTGCAGGAGGTTATGCATGAGAAGCTGCTTGAAAGCGGCTACGAGCAATCTTCAAAAATCACAATTTCTCTGAATAGCAAAAGCCGTAGAACGGCTCATACCTTCTGTGCATCAGTAGGTGCCTATGCAGTCTTGGTGACCTGTCGGAGGTCTTGCAACGACTCAGAAATCAACACAACTGACTTGTCGAGGCGGTCCAAATGTGCTTTAATCCCAAGGCAATGAATGAAGAGTAATGTCATCTTTCCCTGGATGCCTACATCAAGCTTCATTTGCGAATTAGTCTCAGATATTTGCATTAAAAATGATAAACATGCCTCGTTGAACTCATGGGCTAAAGCGAGTTCTGTGGGATCAAGCCTGGCAGCGTTTCCGGCCTGGGAAATCTGCGCTGGTGGGAGCCTTGGTGGAAAAAGCTGCCTAGACTCATCAGGGAGCTGTTGCTGGTGGTGGAGATTTTCGATCGCCCCATAGTTATGTACGTTATTTTGTAACTCAGAACCGAATTGGCAACTAGGGTGAAGGGATGGATCCTCAAATGAAGGGCTGCGGGAGAGGTTTCCATGGTTGGGGGCAAAAAGACCACTATGATTTTGCTGGAAGGATGTAGGTGTTTGACATTGACGATTGGCAAGTACATCCCGGTATGGATGGGGGCGAACACTCGGCTGAGGTGTGTGCTGTGGGAAACTCATCATAAGATGGTTGTGGTTGGGCGAAGGAGAAAAAGGGGCCTGGTTGTGTGACAGAAAACGTGATTGTTCGCCGATTGTTGCCACATGAATCACAGTCATTTGTGAACCTCCCTTGCCGATCCGACCATGTCCTCCTGTGCAGAAATCCGACTGCTTGGACAATGAAAGACAGAACAGTAAGGTTGTTGTAACTTATACCTGATAGATAGATGGTTTATCCAGTGGATTTCATAGGTTGTTGAACCCAGACCATGGGTGGTTGCATTCTCAAGTTGGTGATACACAAGCAATCGATAGCCTTGTTAACTCGAAGGATTTCAAGCATACTAGGAAGTGGCCAAATGGCTACCTCCCCCCTAGGATCATTCTTATGTTACGACAGGCTCATCGGATGCACTGGAAGAAAACATGAGAAGAAACGGCCATCTGGACAAAGAGGATCATGTCGACTGTGTTGTGTCCGAATTGCAAAGTTCTAGAGAGGAGAATGGAGGTGAATAGTACGTTCTGAGAGTGAGACATTATCCAGGGCTGACAGTCAAGAAGAAGGAACCGAAAGTGTGCACAGCCGCTCACATGCACGTTTGGTCAAGCTTCTCACAGTTCTCCGTTCTCGAAGAAGTCACAAACCTCAATTCAATC
Organism: Chondrostereum purpureum; assembly: GCA_004354395.1. Lineage (NCBI taxonomy): Eukaryota > Fungi > Basidiomycota > Agaricomycetes > Agaricales > Cyphellaceae > Chondrostereum > Chondrostereum purpureum. The sequence goes on along the minus strand of LBLO01000973.1, from coordinate 9,521 downwards.
TCCAGCATGACATTCTGGCACTCAGACGGAGGGTTCACAAGCTGGAGAAGATGGTAGAACAGCACATGACTACCATCCAGACGTTGGAAAAATCAAACAGTCAGAAAGACACTGGGGTTTGGATACCTCGAGACACAGAGCGTTTTGCGCTAAACTCCGACGGAGACTACTTTGACACGGCTGAGCAGTCACAGGTCATTGTCTCAGGATGCTCTGGACGGCGTATAAGCTTCGTGATGATGCCTCAGAATACAGTGGAAGTATATATAGCAATGGTGATGAAAACGGGTCCGACGTGCCATACATAATGAGCAAAGAATCTCAACTCGAGAGAAGTATTATTGGCGAGTCAGGTTACAGTGTTAAAGGGAGACCTCCAGGGATTAATCCACAAGAATGGGTAGATTAGCAATGTTAATAGATCTGTATTAACGAACAAAACTTATGTGTCTGCAGAGTAATTATTACGATCATGAGGATCTGGGGAGGGTAAGCGACTTTGAAACTGGGTATATGGGTGTAAGCTTGGAGCGTAAAAATCTCCCGCAGATGTATAGTAGTTGTTTTGAGGGGGATATGGCAGCTGCGGGGGGAATATTGGGGTGGTATAATATTGAAAAACTGTGGATTGGGTTGAGTTGGTTCAACCCGTCGTCGGGACAGTGGTGGAGTCTCTGCTGCCACATTGGGCCGCTTGCGGTTGGGACGTTTGGCAGCAGCAAGGGTATCTGCATCAAGTAAGTCAAAGCGGTGTTGGACAGCCTGCTTGACGATATCTGCCATAGGCAAAGAGGGGCAGTGCATGAGGGTAGATGGGGAGTAGCACTGACGGAGAGCTTGTGAGCTACGGAGCTGGGAGATGTTGAGAATTAAGTCGTTGGGGTTGCTTTCATGGACCACTTGGTTATCAGTTCTTGCTGTCAGGACACGCTCTTAGTATTTACGCTTGGTTGGACGCAGAGGGCAGGAGTATGCAGCACAATTGTGAAAGACGTGGAGACTGGCAATGCAATCCTATTCAGGGGAATGAGTACTATACCAGACCCAAAGGAAACAACTATATAACATACCATAGGGCAAATCCATTGATACTGCATGGAGACAACCACTTCAGGCATCCGATAGGGACTTACCGTGGCACCTATTGTGCATTTTTGTACAAGAACTCCAAGTAACTTTTCTGACTCGTAGGACACAAGGATCTCCGCAATCCGACCAACTGATAGCCCTTGGTTGCTTGAGGAAGACTGAATTGCAACAAATCCATCCAGGGATGCTTCGTCATCATCCTTGAGTGTGAATCGGCGAGATTTACGGAGGACTGAACGGGAAGAAATGCTGGTGGGCATAGGGATATCATGGGATGCGGCGTGTGTGTCTGCCCAAACCAGAGTTGGCTCATTCGGAATAAGAGAGTACTTTCCTAGATGTGATGTGTGAGTAGTTGACTGACTGGTGATCCCCCATGTGTGACGACTGACCAAACTGACTGTGATGCTTGTTGACCAGCTTTTCCATACCCATGAGTTTTGTAAATGTAGGATCATCGGCAAGTGCAAGAATCCCTGGACCGGCCTGACGGAAGTGTAGCTGTGTCGAGGCCGCTGGAGCATCAGGATCCACAATATATCCACCACTAACCAGATGTCGTGCTGCATGCATATAATTAAATGACCGACCAATATCAGTACTAGGAGCATGTCGAGGGGAGTGTACACTTCGAGCTCGAATTACGAAGTTATACGACTCAAATGATTCTGTCGCAGACTGGAGTGCGGGGCCGAATCGGATGATATGAAGAGGGGCATGAAGGAGGACGTGAAACTTTGGTTTATTGAACCATTGTGTATTCCAAAGTGCCGTTGCCGCAAGGAACTCACTGATCGCGAGATTAAGTTCTTCCTGGGTTTGACTTAGCAACAGGAAGCCAGGATGGAATGGAATGAACCCTTACCAAATAGTCAGCCTTTTTAGCGATCTCAGGCTGAAATAGAAGAGGACCGAGTCGGCACAATGCCAACCATGCTTCATATGCCTCATCTGGAAGTAGGCCATGAAGAATACTAGGAGCAATCTGCATGATCACTCGGAAATCACGACCGGTCAGAGATCCTGCATATTGTACCAAAGTACTTCCGCGTGGTTGTGGGATCCCAAGGCCATCTACATTAACACTGTTAATCCGTGCTTTCAGAACCTCCTTGTTTGCAGCCGACTGCCGAGAGACCGCGTCACGCCAGAAGTACTTCACAAACCCCAAAAGAATAACATGCAGGATTTCGACGGGGGAATCAGCATTTGGATCGAGCCCTAGAGCCTTTCAGAACATGCTATTAACATCACACTCGCACAAAAANCTTACCTTGCACTTGTAATGATGGACTGAAGATGTCAAACGGCAGCTTGTCCCGAAGCTTCTTGAGTTCATCAATAAGAGAACTGCTGAGTCGTAAACTGGGGTCGTCTTTCTGTTTCTGTTTCAATTCGGAACATGCCTTCGCTAGCTGCTCCGCAAAGTGCTGAAAATACTTGTCTTTCACACCTGAGTTCGTCGCCATTGAGTCAATATTTGAAGGTGCTCCACGTAAAATCTCTTGCAACTGTTGTTCAAGAGCAGCCACTGTTTCGTCCTTTGTCCGTGGGGCTGCAGTCTGCAATAATCAAGACTAAGTTAGGCATGAAATCCAAACAATGCTACAGATATCTCACTGTCATGAAATCCCGAATACGCTGCTCCTCGTAGGACTGGGCTGTCCGTGTCTTCCGTTCTGCCCGCTTCTCAACATGGCAAACTCGACAGAAGCATCGGACTGTCATCCCAATATGCGATGCAAATTCACTCTGCATTGGATCATCACCGTTGATCCCAAGGATCCACGGCAACAGTAGGACCATCTCTTTGTAATAACAGTCGTAAGCTTCCACACCACACATCTGTGCCTGCCTTCACATGAATGAGCTTGTAGTTGTTTCGGGATAATGTAAATTCACACACTTGAGACCCTCGATCAGTGCGTCAAACATCTCCAGTGGGGAAGCAAGATTGGATGTTGCAAGGAAATGGATGTTATAGAGAAGATGAATCTTCTTCGGATCCATGCCAGCCAAGGTGAAGAGCAATGAGTTATGCTTATTCCACTTCTTTGAAACATTCCCCGATGTGTCATCACAGTAAAACCATATCGGGACAGAACATATTCGTCGGCCAGCAGCAATCTTTCTCCAGGGATTAGGGGCTGATATAGACACGGTGTCATCCATGGTTATTGAGCCTGCAGACCACTCTTCTCTCGTAGCGGTGACACCTATTCACTCGATTAGTTTTAGTACCAGAGAGTGACCGTTGACTTACCAGACACATGAGAAGGGTCAGGCAATCCGAAGCTCTTGTGAGTGACAAGGAGTTCATCGAAGGGGCAAAAGAAGTCTGCCAAACGATACTCAATACACGGCTCGTCACTATTAACAACGAATGTGTTACTAACGGGGTGTACTCTCAATCGTTGAGCCCGTGCCCACAGTTCTCCGTCCCTCCGAAACCAGCGCGATGGTAGGACTGGCACCCACTTCCTGCTGTCAGCTTTCTCAACGACAGCCAGAAGTGCAGGCTCATCTACATAGTAGTCCTTCCCCGAGATTTCATGACGTGCCATCGGACCTGTGAGATTCCCATCCACTTCTGTCTTCCACTTCTCCCCTTGCGACGGTTTCTCCAATCGTTCACCTGCATCTTTCGAGTAAGTGGTGACATCAGGTCGGACCAGTGGATTAGCCCATTCCTGTAAGTTGACAATCAGCTTCTTGAATATGCAACATTTGTTAGCAACGTACATGAGCTAGGATCTTGGTAAAATCCAGGTAAGAGAACACATTTCCTAGGGCACCAGTCTTTGTTTCTTGGTTGGCATCGCAATGGGCAAGCACTTGCGCTCGATGAGATTTGACTTGCCGAACGGTAGGTAGATCTGGAACACCGCACTTGTGTGCAAACCAGAGACATGTTTTGAGCTCCAACTCCGAAGAAACAGATCGCGGAAAGGCAGACATTAAGTCCAAGTAGGCTTCCTGTAAAATATTGGTGCTCATGTTAATACCACTGACCCTCTGGGATATCCCACCTTTTACACCACGTACCTTTGCACTACGCCACGGCCAGAAAGAAGTGAGGTATCGACGAACAAAGATGACAGTCCAGTCACAGTCATGGGACTGTGACCTGGCTCGTCCGATCGGGGCGAGCCCACGCACGCAAGCTCGTTCGAACCAAACACGGTTCGGCTTCGCGTCGGCAAAATATAAAGAAATATAAAATATAAAATATAAAACGAGCGATTTCCCGGGAGGATTTCTGTTCCGGCACTTCCGGGGCTGGCATCGTTTGGCATCGTTTCGTTGGGATGGCACGCGAGAAAGAGTAGAAAGGAAACTAAGAGGATCGAAGAAAATAGACATACATAAATTCAGTAGGTACTGGCGCCATAGTAGTCAATTCGAATCGAGAGTAGACTACTGGAACTGGAATGTGGCAAAGAGACTGGGAATCAGCACCTGAAGGCTGAGGGAGAGAGAGCTACGGAAGCCCAAGGTTAGAAAGAGAGACATACTTTTGTGCATCATATTGTATACCCCACCCCTGATGACGCGAAATGGTGTGCATGTACAGGTAAGGATATGCCGCACGGAGGCTGAGATGATTAGTATTTTACATACCAATGCACCACTATGAGCTAGGCGAGATGAGCTGGCAGTGAGCTGGCTATTCCGGAGCTTACACGAGGATCGTCAGCAGGATCCGGTTCATTTGCTGTTGAGCTACTAAGCGGGACCGTGAAATGAGGAGGATGGGACCGTCATTCCAAATCCTGTGAGGCCATTTTTCATCGAAAACTCCCTGCCAAATTTTGACGAAGCAGACTCAGTGCTAAAAAATGACGGTCCATTGATATTACAAGCAAGATATGCGAGCTCAAGCAAGCCGCCAGCTCATGTGGCGCCCACTTTGCAGGTCACATGTCAGTCCTGATCCATGCCGCGTTACCACCACCCTCACTTTCTCCTCACCAAACGGCTCCAACGACTCTTATTACAGCCAACACGACCAAACCGTACGCTACAATCACCCACACCTCAGCATTTCCTCTTGGCTCTCATCTAATTCCATCTTTCATCTTTTCGCCAGTCTTACCAGCACACAATATCGCGTCAGCCGTACAATATCATTGAGAGATTGAGGGATCTAGGTTAGGCTATTTACAAGCTTGCAGAGGAATAACATAAAAGGTGTGTTAACTATGCCTCTCATTACATGAACCTTGCTCATTCCAATCTCACCATTTAGATTCCGCGGACCCATTTGCACTACTGTACTGCACCCTATTCTATAGTCCCCTTTATAAGCATCTCTCTCTTCAATGTCTCAGTTGGTTGTGCTGCTCTCCAGGAGCCTTTCACCATGGAACTCGAATTCCCATTGCCCCAAGCCCCTGCACCTATCACCCGCCGTGTTGAGTTTGCTGGACTTCTACAGCTATCACCACCGGGCTGCCTTCCACTTCAAGAGGAGCTTGAGGATGACATCGATGCAGAACAGGAAGCTTTTCCGACCCTTTTGGATCCCTCAGACATATCAACCGAAGCTATTGAGAGTGAGGTGGCAGCGCTGGACATCAACAACATCCGCGCTGCTCTTAATCATGCGTCGAAAGGGGTTTCGGATGGTACTGACAACGAATATCGTCGGTGCGTGTTTATAACTCATGTATCTACTAGTTTATCTTCCCTGACATACCATATACAGGCTTATYGCTCAGTGCAGCAAGTTTTTGATCGAGCGAAAACTTGTCAAGACCTCGGCGGAGTTTTTTTNGTGCAACGCCTCCAGATGATGCGGCTTATTTCATYGTGCTTTGGATCATGCACAAGTATATATAACTTTCTTCAACTTTTTCTTAAGTCTTACCTATAGTATATAGTTGTGACGAGATCGAGCTCGATGGCAAACCAAAACCATCAGAGAATGCTCGCGGGAGTTACAATCATGCACAAAAGCTCCGTGCAGCAATGACCTATGCATTCGGGCGTATTCATGGCCTAGGGACTGAGCATTGGCACTATGATGCTGCTTCAGACAGCATGGCTGGAAACCCATCAATATCTGAGGTTGTTTCTGCATACATGCTCAGTCTCCGCCGTCGTAAAGTACTTAAATTCTGACTCTATTGCTCGATGGCTAAATACTCGTTGGCATAGGTCCAGGCTGGTGAGACGGCAACAAGTGCTCGTGCAATCTCTCCGGTATGTTATCCACTTACTGGTATTGTATCTCAATTATTTACATGACATTCAGACTATCATGGAGGACATCTATGACTTTATTCACCTCCCGGAGAATTGGATAGTGAAACCCTATCAACCAGGCCGACGCGAGCAACCTGAAGAGACAAGTGACCTGCAGATTCAGAGGTGGTGTGGCGGGCGATCTCGTCGACTCCTTCATGCTGCTTTCACCCTTGCATTCACTTGTCTTCTCCGCGTGGATGAGGTGCTGAAAATTCAAGTGCATGACATCAAGAAGCGAAGTGACACGTCATTTGAGCTCCGCCTTCCATTCCGAAAGACAAGCCAGTTTGGAGGTGGGTGTTTCGATCTCTTCAACAGTCACTGGTGATACATGTTGATTACTCTAGATATCAAACCGTTTGTTCTCCATCTTCTCCCGGAGCAATATGCCCATCTCTGTCCCGTTCGCGCACTCTGGGACTGGCTCAATGAATCTGGTATTCAGCATGGATATCTCTTCCGTAAGATGAATGTGAAACTCGACCGAGTGTCCGATATCAATGAGCCAATGGCAAGCTAAGATTTTTCATGTATTGACTATCTATGTGCTAATTGGACCTTAGACCTCTGACCAGTTTCTCGAAATGTTCCGTAACACTCTCGTGGATGTTGGAGTGGATTACCGACCATATGGAACCCATTCATTCCGTCGTGGGGGCTGCCAGTGGTTGTTGGTAGGGTTGCGGTGGAATTTACGGCAGATCTGTGAGTGGGGAGGATGGAGTACAGAGTTCACGCACCTTACAATCGTCAAATACCTTATCTCATGGAACGACAACCCATCCATGGAACGTGATGATTTCTTTAATTTAAATGGCCCTGTTACAGTGGCATGTCCCCAATGTGGCCGTTCATGTAGATGTTCATAGTAAAATTGTATCCTAGTGTAGAACTATAAGGTAGTTATCAAATTATTTGTATTTAATATTCATATGGGTCCGCGAGCCCTTTCAGAGACCGGTAGCGGCGTGCAATAGCTGTATCATCATCCATAACAAAGACACCCCCTCGGTGCCCATTCTTCGGGCCTCGTCGGTAGGAAAATTGCAAATTAAACTCATCTCGCGAGTATTCTGTAAGTGCAATAGCTGCGACACACTTATCATCTTCTTTCCGGTCTTCCGATATCTTCTTGTAGATGGCCGAAACCGCAAGTTGATTCCCATTTGGGCCAACAAAGTGAGACCAAAAGTTGTTACCACCACCTGAGTTCCGCCATCGTATCATGAACATCTATGACAAGGGAATGCCATCAGTACGTAGCTGATCAATGAGGTGAAATACATACTGACCTTCCAATTGGACCAATGTCCTTTTGTTCCCTTCCATTGCTCACTCCGACCATAGCGGTATAATTCAGGCCAGTAGCGCACGGCAATGGGTACCTTGTTGATTCTCAGAGGGCATCGCGAAGGATCCCAGGTCGTGGTGGCAGTGTCRTCCCAGATGGCAATAAGCCAGTCGATATCCTTCGCGAAGGTTCCTACAGCAGGCGGGTCAGGGATCATATCCTTGCTAAATGTTAGGATGTTCCCGCCAGCCAGTCGCAGGTGGAGGATCTTGGTGGGGGCCGGCATGAGTGGTGATGCTAAATGAGGCAATGGCAGAGAAGATCTAGNCGTTATAGGTTGAACGGCGGGTGACGAGTCGCAAAGTGTCGGAGATGAGGGCAGAGCTGGGGAGGAACTGCGAGGTGGGGATTCCCGCGACGATGATGGAATAGGTGTAAATACGGCACCGTTGAAACCAACGAGATGGCTTAGATGTGTGTTTGTCATCTCGAGTTGCTTGTAGAGCATGTCGGTGGTGACAACCTAAAAATCTCGGTCAAATAGTTGTTTTATATGGTGGARGTATGNCTTACACGCTTGGTCGTCGACTGGCCAGATGGGGTGCGCGCCGCTCGAGGCTTATATGGAAATGCTGTGGCTCCTGCTTGAGCCTGGAATAGATTAATGAATCGAAATAAATAAAAAAGAAAAGAGTACATACCCAGCGAGATAAATCCTCAATCTCCACTGCCATCCTCAGATCCTTCGATCGTTCAGTCGGAAGGACTGTACGTAGGGCAGCATCTGGCCCGACACCAGTTTGCAATAGCGCGAGACGTTGGACAGACAGCTTTTGCACCTTCTTCACCTTCTGTATGCCACCCGCGACAGCTCGTGGACCCTTGTGTGCACGCCGATTTGCAGGGAGGAGACTATGAATTATTCAGTATAAAAAATGAGAGCGACGACGCAGATCACAAACTCACGAGTCCCAACATTCACGATTTTTACTAAAATCTCGCAGTCTTTGCTTCAATACATCCTTTCTCCCTGTGTAGGGAAGGTGGAATGCTTTGAGAAGATCTGTAAGCTGAGGATTCTTCAACACGGAACTGAATAATTGTCAATCAACAAGAGGGGGTAAAATGTAGATAATTAAACACGTACATATTGGTTGAAACCTCCTGGTGCTTTCCATTTATCACTGAGCCAGGAAGAGGGATGAATTCCGCGTTGGATACATGGCGCGGAATCCTGGTGACAATGATGGTCTCCTCCTCAGGATCCTTGAACGGCCCCTCCCCTCCCTCCACACCTCCCATCTCCACATCCTCGTTAACCATCTTGACCACGAAGTAGAAGCCGATCGAAGCAAGAGAAAGCAGGAAGAGGAGGAGCACGCCGTAGTGTCGAATGTTGTCCGCGAAAAGAAGGAGAAAAGAAACGAAACGATTGGCCGCGACGCTCGCCGGCGAGTCGGGAAAGAGGCCGACCGTCCTGGAACGAGGACGTACATATTTAGTAAAAAGTCGGAATAAAGCTGCCTAGGGATGCGATCGCAGACAGTCGGCGGGAGGTGCGGCATCGCGGTGGACTGTCGAACGAGGGAAAAGCAATAGCCAAACAACGCCAATTGGACCGGGCACCGAAGACCAAACATGGCCATCACGCTGAATGCGGACCGTGATTTTAAGCGGCCTGGCCCCGGGGTAAGGCTGATCGGCCGTGACAGGACTGTCCTATCTCAGAGTTAAGGTAGATACTTATGCAGATTCTAATGTGCGCGAGGGGATAAGGTTGGTATCCAGGATGTGATAGTAATACCTTTGGACGTAAAGTAATCTTATTTCGAGATTAGTTATTTGTCGAAGACAGGTGGCGCTGCTACGCAGCGCGGGGCGTTCCTGGAGG